>JAZHYW010013142.1:0-10563 GCA_037355805.1 Ixodes ricinus | reverse complement strand
CCCCCCCCCCCGCTCTTGCGTGCCCCCCCCCCCACCCCACCCCGTTCTCGAGTGGCCCGCCGCGACCCCCCCTCCCCCCTCGCCGCTCTCGTGGGGCCGCCGCGACACCCCCCTGAGCGCTGCACCCGTGGCGGTCCGCCCCCCCCCCCTTTGTGACGCCACTAAGTGGTGCCCAGACTTCTAGGGTCGTTAGTTTTTGATTTTGCTACGTTTCAAGTTGAAACTAAAATTCGAGTATAACTAGACAAAAATATATTACCGTAAAAGAATGTGTGTTCATTATTCTTGAGTTTAGACGGCGTTGTGGCACCTGGTTATGAAATAGGCTCTTGGAACAATGGGTCTGTCTAGTCCAGTGGCGGATCCAAGGGGGGGGGCGCGGGGCGCACGCCGCCCCCAAACCAAGTCGACCCCCCCCCCCCTTCTCTAAGGGCAATTTGGCATGTGGACCCCCTTGCACAAGAAAGAATAGGAGAATAGTATCCTTAAAAATTTTCCGCCCCCCCCCCCCCAAAAACGGAATTCTGGATCCGCCCCTGATCTAGTCCTCCGTAAAGAGAGAAACGCACTGTAACATATGTGTTCCTTCAGAAAGGAGAAGCTTTCGTCCCTGAAAGCAGGGGAACGAAATTTTTCGGTCGTCTGCATCTAATTATGGCGGCCCCGAATCGATCAAATTGAGCTCAATAAGGCTTAATGAGGACGCTCGGACGCACGTCTAGTGCACGGGGCGAGAGAAGCTCCAAATGAAAGCGTAACACAAATTGCCACGAGCTGTATTTATTTCCGAAGCCAGGTTCCACCGGTCCGCAGGGAAGCAAATTTGCCTTTCGAAAGCAGTCACTCAGTCTTCACGTCGTCAGCCCTAGCGATGTTAAACGAAGGCAACCGATACCCAGTTACTTCGCACACTTTACGTCTTACCTTTGCTATTCCTCGAACCACAATTGCTTCGTCAGCACCGCACACCACGGAGGAATGTGGTAAACCATTCGCGAAATCAAAAGCCGCTCTCAGCCTACTTGGCTCATTGTTGCACGGTAACCAGAAAACATCGCGAAGCGTGAAAGAAGGTTAAATCGCTCGCCACCAGATGGCAGGGTCGAGCAAAGTAATTGCAAGTAGCTAGGCTAGGTGGCGCTAGGTACCGCCGAATTCATAGGCCACTCAAATACTTTATTTGCAGAAGGGTGGAAAGTTGGGCTAGTTGGTAGTTATTCATCTTGGTTTTGAAAGCGCACAAAAGACGAGGACAGAGTAAGAAACACAAACGACGGACGAGCGCTCACTCGCAACTGATAGGTTTTATTGGGACCTCAGAAAACACAAAAAGCATCCCGCCCCCCCCCCAGATCGCTCATGCGCACTGCAGCTCCTTGTTGTCAAACTACACATCTTAAAACTGTAAAATCACGATGTTTACGTGTTGACACGTGTCGTTGTCTTTAGAAACGCCAACTCGCCCTCAGTCAATGCAAGGGAGGGTTGGCTTATGCATCCCTCTCCCCGAGAAGCTATCTGAAAGGCCTCCAAGATCTCTCTCGCCCTCTGTTCTTTATACGTGCCCAAAATATTTGTGTCACCGAACGCTGGAGAGCAGCCGCACCTGTCACAGTGGACAGCCAGGTGGCCCGACGGAGTCGCTCGAAGAGAGGCACGGTGCTCCCTAAGCCTTTCATTAACACAGCGACCAGTTTGGCCCACGTACACTTTGCCACAGGATAGAGGAATGCAATACACCACACAAACCCGACATCGAACAAAACAGTTCACATGTTTTTTTCCACAGGAAAATTCACCTCTCTTCTTCCCCTCCCCCGACTCTCGGACCCTCTTACACAATTGAAGTAATTTGTTGGGAGCCTTAAACACCACCTGTACGTCATACCGCCTCGCAACATTCTTAACATTGTGCGAAACACCGTGTAGGTACGGGAGCACCACCGGTCTCTTCGACCTTTCCCGTGGTGCCCGGCTGACAGGACCTTTCAAACCCTTAATCAGCCCCGCCGACACTTCCCCGATTATTCGTAAAGGAAAACCTGCTTCCGTCAATTTCCTCACTTGATCATTGAAGCTTTTCTCCACCACGTGGAAGCATGATTTCTTGAGGGCCGAACCAAGGCAAGACGCCGCGATGCCTCTTTTTACTATTTTCGAATGCGCCGACTCGTACGGCAGGAGCGCTTTTCTTGAGCGGGGACTAAAAGCCCAACAAACATGGTTGCTTGACAAACGGAGAGACAAATCCAAAAACTGGAGGCAACCCTCCGACGGTGTCTCGAAGGTAAACTTCAGTTCCTTTCCCAAGTTTTTCGAAGACTGACGACACTTTGTCTACAACATCCGCCCTACCGTTGACTTCAACAAAAAAGAGGTAGTCGTCTACATATCTAAACATTTTTATGTTTAAAGTATATTTAAGCAGTAAAATAGAGGATAGCTTTTTTTGTCAATTTTACCTACCATCCCCCCAAAGGGTACAGAAACCATTTCCTGGTGCTCATTTCATTGCTTCGACAGGACATAGGTAGCAGTAAAACCACAGAAACATCAATATTGCCGCCCGCAGGGCCAGAGATAGCAACGCTCGGTCACCGACATTCTTCACAGCGGCAGCGGCAGCAGGTTACGCTGGAACCTAAGCAACGTTTTTTCGCCATTGCAGTTTGCGGCAGTACTGTTCTTCAACCCTCACCGTTGCGACAGCATCAGTCTGAGTCATCTCCGGTGCTGGATTTCTGTTGCCCGGCGTCGTTTGTGGCGAAGCATTATCACGGCGAGGAAATCAGCTGCCTGCATCTGAATACGCCCACCTGTTCGAGCGGTGATTGGTTCCGACGCCATTGACCTCGGCTGCATCGACAGTATAAAAACAGCGGTTCTCGGCCCTGAGGGACACAGCGGCAGCGGCAGCAGGTTACGCTGGAACCTAAGCAACGTTTTTCGCCATTGCAGTTTGCGGCAGTACTGTTCTTCAACCCTCACCGTTGCGACAGCATCAGTCTGAGTCATCTCCGGTGCTGGATTTCTGTTGCCCGGCGTCGTTTGTGGCGAAGCATTATCACGGCGAGGAAATCAGCTGCCTGCATCTGAATACGCCCACCTGTTCGAGCGGTGATTGGTTCCGACGCCATTGACCTCGGCTGCATCGACAGTATAAAAACAGCGGTTCTCGGCCCTGAGGGACACAGCGGCAGCGGCAGCAGGTTACGCTGGAACCTAAGCAACGTTTTTTCGCCATTGCAGGTTGGTACTATTTTGCTTTGTACAAACTGATATTTATCTTTACCATCTGCTGCTGCTGCTGCTGCTGCTGCTGCTGTTGTTCCTGCTGTTTCCGCTGAAATTCTTTCTGTTATTTCTTGCTGTGTTGCGATACTTGACAGATGCTTCAACATGGCAGATGACTCGAAAGATATCTGTCTACATTGCAGTCAAGCCTTTCCGGAAAAAGGCTTGCAAATCACATGCGTAGAGTGCCAGTACTCTTACCATATAGGCACTTGTTCTGGCGTTTCGGAGGAGTCACGTGTTGCTTCACGTAAAACCTGGCGCTGCCAAACATGTAAAATAGCTAAGTCTCGAGGCAGTCAGAGCAGCAAACAAAACAAAGATCTAGATGTGGCTGCTATGCTGGTCAGCATGAACGCCAAACTAGACACCCTATTAAACTTAAAAGAAACAGTGGATGCCATGGAACAATCACTTCAGCACATGTCAGCGAAATATGATGCAGTGCTGAAGCAAATGGATGAACACGACGGTGAAATAAAAAACTTAAAGAAAAGGGTGACGCACTTGGAAAAAACGGAACCAACAGCGGAGATTGACAGGTTAAAACAAAAAGTTCACGACCTTGAATGGAGGAGCCGCAGGCAAAACCTTGAAATACACGGGATCCCCGTGAGCGAACAGGAAAACCTTTTGGATAAGATAAATGACCTTGCAAAGCAACTGGAAGTGCCTGACTTGACAGCTGATCAAATCATGGCCATGCATCGGCTTCCCTCGCGTCCTGATAAGACACCCGGAATTTTGGTTCGCTTTTCAAATCAAGCAACTCGGGATCTGTGGCTCGAGAAGCGAGTGAACTTAAAGCGAGTTCGTAGCAAAGCGTACATCTTGGAAAACTTAACAAACCAGGATAAAACACTTCTTTGGGAAACGAGAGAATGGGCAAAGGCAAGACGGTACCAATACGTTTGGTACAAGCATGGAAAAGTACTGGTAAGGGAAAAGGATGGGGCACAAGCACATGTAGTGAAAACTGTAGATGACTTGCAAACACTTGTGTAGTTTTTCGCTGCTGGTAGTTGTATTTTTTTTCTTCTTTTGCTATGAATGATAAGACTCTTTCGTTAAGAAGTGAAATCGAAATTGTTTTCAAGAACCAACCAAAGGCGCCACTTTCTTTCTTTCACCTAAATGTGCAATCGATACGGAATAAATTTGATGACTTAAACATATTTTTGGATGGTTTTAATTTTCTTTTTGATGTTATTATGCTCAGTGAAACATGGTATAAAAATACCGAAGAAGTAGATAGACTTGAGAATTACGAAATATTTAGTGCAAACAGAACCAATAAAGTAGGAGGCGGAGTATGTATACATGTAAAAAGAGGTCTTGAGTGCACACTTATAAGTGACTTTACAGCTATTACAAGCGATTATGAAATACTAACTGTACAGCATGCAAAAACTGTTTTTTCTGTTGTCTATCGCCCGCCAAGTGGTAATATCTCATCCTTTCTTGAGTTTCTCGACGTGTATTTTAAGTTTCTTGGTGAAAACAAATTGACTGTCTATTTCGGAGGTGATTTTAACATAGACATGCTTGCGTCGTCCTTACATAAAACTCAGCTATTGACCTTATACCAGTCATACGGACTCTTCAACGTTATATCCCAGCCTACTCGCATTACACCCCGAAATACGGCGTTGTTGGATTTATTTTTAACAAATATTTCAGAAACGGACGTAATTGCTGGAGTGGTTGGGGAAACTATTAGTGACCACCTTCCAATCTATATGCTTGCAAATGTAGACTACAGTTTCAAAAAAATATGTGATGATCAGATTTATTTTAGAAATATAAGCGCTAGAAACCTTGATCTTTTTGAACAACAGATAAGTTCCGTAGTCTGGAGTGCGGTGCTTTCTAGCGTGTCTGCTGACGAAGCATTTAATTGTTTTCTTGAAAGGTTTAAAATGATATATGATCGCTGCTTTCCTTATGAATTGCATAGGGTTCCTCGAAAGTCTCGTAAACCTTGGGTTACACCCGAAATAAAAAAATGATAAATAAGAAAAATAATCTCTACCACAGATTCGTGCACACTAAAGATGTTAACATCTTGGTTGCATTTAAGAAACTTAGAAATCAATTAACAAAAACTTTAAGGCAGGCGAAACGCGTGTATTTCAATAATTTATTTAAATATGACAAGAGATCCGAGGTAGTATGGAAAAAAGTAAATGAGTTAATAAAACAAGGGTGGCATGCGGATAAAGTAACGGAAATTAAAATCGAAGGTATCGTTGTAAAAGGGGTTGCTTTGGCCAAAAAGTTTAGTGAGCATTTTGCTACACTTTTCCAGAGTGTACACTGTGCGGATGCCGTTAGGTATGTCCAGAAGGTTTCACATAGTATGTTACTGTTTTCAACCGACGAACAAGAAGTATTTTCTGTTTTCCAAAGCTTAAAAAATAGTAAGAGCTCCGATATATATGATTTTCAAATTAAACCTATCAAGCATGTTTTGCGTTGGATTGTTCCTTGTTTAACACATATTTTTAATCTAGCAATTGAGAACGGAACTTTCCCTCAAAAAATGCAGGTAGCAAAGGTCTCTGTGCTGTATAAAGCTGGAGATAAAAACAACCTTGAAAATTATAGACCGATTTCTGTCTTGCCGATATTTTCAAAAGCTCTTGAAAAAATAATACATCAAAGGCTGTATAGTTTCTGCGAAAAGTTTTCTATTTTAACGCCCTGTCAATACGGATTTAGGAGGGGTTTCTCTACCGAACTTGCCTTGTTAAAACAAAAGGAATTAATTTTAAACAATATTGAAAAAAGTTATTAACACTCGGAGTATTCATAGATTTTTCAAAGGCGTTCGACCGGATTAATCATGACACGTTACTTCAAAAGCTGCATATTTATGGCATTCGTGGCGTTGCTCTAGATATGATTAGAAGTTATCTTAGTTATCGGTACCAGTGTGTTGAAATAAATAAAAAACAATCGGATCTTAGGAAACAGACTGCCGGCGTACCACAAGGGAGCATTCTGGGACCACTTCTTTTAATCTATACATCAATGACATCGTAAATATTGATAAAAATGTAAGTCTCATTATTTACGCTGATGATACTAGTATATTCTTTTCAGGTGATGATACTGATCAGATTATAAGTGCCGCAAATAATTTTTTGGAAAAATTAAATGCCTGGACAAATTCAAATTCATTAAAAATAAATGGCAGTAAGACGAAAGCCGTATTTTTTAGATCACGAAATACAAACTGTTTCTATACGTCCATTCTTTCTCTTGGTACACACTGTATAGATATAGTTGAAAGCGTAAAAGTTCTCGGAATTATATTTAATCAGTACATGTCATGGGACGAAACTGTACAGCAGACATGTCAAAAATTATCAAGAGTTGTAGGTATTATGTATAAATATCGCCACATCATCCCGATTTCGGTTATGCTTCTTATATACAATTCCCTCTTCTACTCAAAATATAATTATTGCTTCTTGGTATGGGGGAATACGACCTCTACAAGCATAAAACTGATTCATACTCTACAAAAAAAGCGGTTCGTATTATATGTAATACTGAGTATAATAGTCATACTAGTCCATTATTTATTAAATTGAATATTGTACAGATTCCTAATCAGTATTATTATAAACTTTTTCTTGCATTGAAAAAATCTTTTCGCCAAAAAGAAAATATATTCATGTCTATTTCCAACCTTAGGATAAGGGAGGTTACCTATGAAACTAGGTCTGCAGACGCATGGTTAGTGCCGCACTCCAGAACGAACTACGGTAATCAGACGTTGAAATATATAGTACCTCGTTTTTTAAATCGCCTGAGTGAGTTGAATGTAGAAGTTTTGAATGAAACCATAAAAAATATACGTTCCATGTTTGTGAGAGAGTGCCCCTGGAATTTGTAAACTTGGCTAAATCGATTACTTTTCCCCTTTCCCCCTCCCCCATCTAATGTTGTTTATTTTTGTGCTATAAGTGTGATGGTGAAAAACAAACATTATGTGTATGTGCATGCTGTCCTCTTTTCGCTGCTGTGGGGAGGCAGAGGCTCGTCAAGCAACAACTGAGTTGCTTTTTTCTCTGTCTCCCCTCTCCAAACGGAGAGAAATAAAGAGTTTGAGTTTTAGAAGATTCGCGTTCATTCTCGCACCAGACGTAACTTTCCACCTGCTTTGTTGTTCTCAAAGTTCATCCTCGCCCCGAGCGCGCGGCGCTCGAGCCTTCATTGCCGAACTTTCGAGATAGTGACGCACTGTAGATAAGCAGCTACCCGCGACCTTGTCGAGTCAGTCTCGCTCGCGCTCTCTGTTTCGCCGCCGAATCGCCACCTGCTTTTCTGCTGCCTCGACGCTCTTTCGTTACTTATTTTTGGTTGGCACAAGTTCGCCCATTAAACCTTTATTTTCAGTTCACTCTTCGCCTTCTCGTCGCCTTAATTCGTGACAATATTTTGTCTGAAAACGCAAGAAAATTAACCTTAAAGTGAAATAAACGATATCTAAACCAATTGCATGTTGGTTATGAAGCTTGAATGGAATGTCGTTATGGTATCGGCCTCCGACGGCAGCGCCACTATATAGGAAGTACGCTCACTAGTACAAATTACCAAGCCCAGAATGTAATGCCGAAGGTTTGGTGAAGAAATCCAAAGCACAGTTGGCCACCTTGGATCAGACTTGTACTGTACGCATTACAAGTAATCAAATTACTTGTAATCGATTACTTTTTGGAGTAATTTTGTAATCAGTTGATTACTTTTATTAGGCAGTAATCACAAGAGTAATCTGATTACTTTTTGAAGTAATAAAATTACTTGTAACCGTTACTATTTTTCCACGGCACACACCGGTTTTTTTTTCTGAAATGACAAAAATGAAATTTGCTTTTTTTTTCAAACGGGAACAAAAAAGATTTTTGCGGAGCTTAGGAAACGAGGTCAATCCCTTTCTATGTACAGTTTTGTGGAATGTCCGTCTTTTTCTTTTTTTTTTCCAGCTGGGATTGGGAGTGGGAAGCCACAGGGAAGCCACAGTGCGTGACAAAGGCCGTTCAGGGCGAAGTTTGAGGGAGCAGAATGTAGCTTTGTAAGTCCTTCGTTCAAACTAGCCCCCTCACGCACACACACACAGAAATAAGAAAAAAATCCTGCTTAGGTACCTACTCGCAGCCCGTAGGAGAACCAACACCGAAGAATGCCTAAAGCGAATGCAAAATATAACAAAGCCATTTGAAATATTTCCCATTTCCCCTACGTGGTCTTTGTGACAAACAATGTTTCGAGTTGAGAAGTGGTTGGGGCGATCTCTTCCGCTAATGGATACTACACATGATACGTTTCAAATCCTGGAGCTGCTGCTCTTTTGTATAACACGCGAGGCAAGCTCATCCACATGTGAATAATAAAATGAGTAACGCAAACTTTGAGCGACAACCCTTGCTCAAGCTTAACAAGATCTAGAACCCCCCCTCCCCCCCCCCCCCACACACACACACACTGGCAAACGCCCAAATCATTAAACTTCTTCAAACGAATTTTATGCCTGTGTCCGTATTGCTGAAGGTGCAACGACCACGAAGAGGGAACCAGTTTTTCTTCTTCAATACTTGTGCAAATGTGAAATATAGGTTGGAAGTAGTTCATTGTTATGAGCGCTAAAGATGTGTCTTCACACAATAAAGTAATCGGAAAAGTAACGATTACTTCTTTAAGTAATGTCCAATTACTTTTGCCGTCGAGTAATCAAGTAATCTAATCGAATACTTTTTAGCCAAGAGTAATAGTAATTGTAATCGATTACTTTTTTTTAGTAACGTGTACAAGACTGCCTTGGATTCAATCCCCCAAATTTGAAGTACATTCAAACTTAGAGGTAAGGCAAAGGAGTGTGGGCAGGTTAGCTTTATGGGCACATGGTAACATACCAAATGAATAGGCACAGGGGGATATGGGTAGGGCATCCTTTGAGAGCAGAGAGGCAACAAGCAAAGTTTAGACCCAGGGCTAACTGATATGGAGCAGATGAGGTAGACAGTTAAGGTATATATAACTTGCGATACATGAAAAGTATGGACAAAGATTGGACGAAACGGACTCGATAGCTTGGAAACAAAATTATTACACGCCGGCAGTGAAATGAAGTCAGTATAAAACAGAGTTAAGGACGCGGAGAGAGAGAGATGTAGAAAGGAAGTATGCAAAACAGATTAGCTTTAACAATGTATAAGTTACAAAAACAAGAAATAAGGAAAGAAAACAGCTCTTTACTGTTTGAGGACAGGACTGGGGTACTAAAGACGAATACTTATAGGGCAGAATTCGAAGATATAGAGACAGTTTGCTGCATATGTGAAATAGAGAGCGAAACTATGGAACACCTGGTTATGATGTGCAAGAGGATTAAACGGGTGGATTATAAAAAGGTTGAGGTAACGAAAAGGAGATCAGAGCATTGGTGGAAGGAGGGAAAACTTCAATTGGTAGAAGCAACTACTACAACTGGAGGCAGGGAGGACAGAGGAAAATTGGGACTCCCTCCCGCGTGGGTGGCTCTGGCCCAGTCTCAACCCCGTCTCTCATTGGCTCTGGGTTTTGGAAAGAACTCCAACAATGTTGACAAGACGAAAATTGGCGACTCCCCGCTGGGGGGAGAAGGCGGGGGGGGGGGGCGTCTTCCTTTTAATGCGAGAGCCTTAACTGTCCCGTGGAGCGAATCGGCGTTATCAGCTTTTGAAGCCGCGCGCCACACGCAACCTAAATTATCCTGTCCCAATGGAGCGATGCCTGTAATCTGTGGCAGCGATTTGATGGATAGGCTCCCACTGACTGGCGCATGTCATAGTGTCAAGGAATGAGCCTCCCGTTGGGCGGCACGCGTCATAGTTTCCGGGGAACGTCACCCCACGGCGCTGCGGGCCCCGCGCCGGTAAAAGGAACACGGTGGCGCGCGCTCGGCCGCCCGGGCTCCTCTCGACGCCAACGAACGTGGCGACGCCTCCAGAATCTACATCGGCGGCGGCCGCAACCTCGGCAGTAGCGAAACCTTCCCGCCCATGCAAGTACACCGCAGACGAACTATACTTCGTCTCACCCTAGCATGGACTAACCGCGAAGGCTGTGTTAGCGCGAGCGGCCAGCCTTGACTGCCTTGACTAGAGCACTTGCTGCACGAGCGCTCCTGCAGCCGCCGTGGCTTCATTCAAAGCGACTAGCTCGCGCTTTTAGCACGCGCGGCTAACAATAGTCCATACTAAGGTGAGGCGAAGTATAAGA
>JAZHYW010013141.1:0-39348 GCA_037355805.1 Ixodes ricinus | reverse complement strand
GCAGAGATGGCAAAATTACTTTCGAAAAGTAATTAAATTACATTACTAATTACTTTTCTGAAAACTGCAAAAATGTAATGAAATTACATTACAAATTACTGCAGACTAAAAGTAATGACATTACATTACAATTACTTTCGAAAAGTAATGAAATTACTTTGAAATTACTTTGACATTACTTCTGAAAAAATTGAGGCGATTATTCGTGCTCACTTTATTTGCCATATACACCAACACAGTGTTTACAAAACAAGCGCTCGTTTGCTCACACAGCGCGTATGCAGGAACCAGATCCGGGAGAAGCGAGGCGCTGCGCATGCGCAGTGCTGACAGCAGCGCCACCGCAGTGATGTGACGTCAAAGAGCTGAGTCGGTCTATACGTACCAAAACTCGGATCTTTCTGTTTACACCGCAACAGCCTTATGCGCCTCAAACTGAACCATACTGAACAGTGTTTTTGCTAGCGCACATGACATAAGTGTTAAACATAATAAATAGCTTCTTTAGATGTGGCTCAGAAAGACAGTCGACTCACCGGTTTCTCTGTTAATTCAACAGAGAAGAATCTTACTAAAAGGGTGATATGTTTCCGTCTTCCTGATTTAGAAGCTGCAATGACAGCTCGTTCTTGCAAGGAGTCGTCATGTGGAACGTGTCCCTTCTGCCTCGGACGCTATATAATTCTATTCTCCCAGGATCACTATACTCGGCGACAACGTCTCTTGGCAATGCAGTAGAGAGGAGGAAAGCCCGCGAACAGCTTTATTCAGCGTTCAAAATGGGAAAGAGAACGCGTGCCTGTACTCTCCACTGCATTGCCAAGAAAAATTGTCGCTGTGTATAGTTCACATATTCTCGGTTATTCCTTACAAGGAGCATTTTTCCCAAATACCCGAAGAGCCCAAGTTTTTGCACATTGTCACACAAATGGCCTGGATAATTGCTAAGCAGAAGCGTGGCCAGTTGAGGAAGGGCGCGAGCTTCCTAAATTGTGTACTTTCCCAAAAAACGGGGCGCGATATCTGCTTGTAGGCTTTTTCCCGAATAAATTTTCCAAGGGAAGCCAGCGAGGCATACTGCGAGCGGCACCTGCTTTTCTCGAGGACGTACGACATGTTCTGGGGCTTTGACAAGGCATTTGCAATTAACTATTTATTCCGGTCGTTTGTTGTTCACAATTGTCGAAGCTTACGGTTTGACCTTGCTTGACGAAAGTACAAGGCTGGGGATCTGTTTCTCCTGTCCTCTCAGGTTTTAAATTATGTTTAACTCACTGGTGATGTGCCCGTCGCCTTGTAGCCTATGAGCCGTTCATCCCTAAGTTGACGCGCTGACAGCTTAGGGATGAACGATGGAAGCTACGTGCTTGTTGGAGCAGACACGTCTATCGTTCGCTACGAAACTACGCTCTCGTCCATACCTACGTGCAGAGAAAGGGACGGGTCAGGTGATGAAAGGAAGGTGTTTGATTGGTTCTGGTTAGCTTGCAGCTCCTACCGCATTGTCAGCTTAGGGATTAACGAAGTATGGTATCGCCGTGATGACGCTACGCTGTGAGTCTGTCGTTCCTGGAGTTCGTTAGTTGTTGACTTTCCGCGATGTCTACACGTAAGCTTTTCTCCTTCGCCTTTCCAGCCCTCATTTGTGCGTCTGTCCAGCTCTTCGTGCGAGGCTTTGCGCTTAGGTGGCGGTCGTTTATTTCCTCTGATGCTTTTTCACGACATTTTGTCATGCGAAATAATTTTTCTCTTCTTTTTAAAGCTTGCAAACGAACTTTCTAATTTAGAACAAAAGTAATTTCAAAAGTAATGAGTAATTTTCTCGAAATTACTGCCTGAAAGTAATTCATTACATTACTGAATTACTAGCTTAGAGAAGTAATTCATTACATTACTCATTACTCCGAAAAGTAATTTAATTACTGTAATTCCATTACAGTAATGTCATTACTGCCATCTCTGATGCTGAGCTGCCGGGTGGAGGCTTTGAACGGATTGGTTGGATGCACCTTTCTTTCACATCATTATCGTGCTCCCTCAGGCAAAAAAGACGCTTAGCGCATCTTCGCGGACAATATTTTGTTCTTAAAACTGAGCTTTTTTCTTCTTTTTTTAAGGTAAACAGTATTCAGAAGGCGTTTTTTTTTCTAATAAAACTGGCTTGGTAGGTGATTTTCGGGGTTTATATGTGCGTACCGAAAACACAGTATGCTAATTATGTTGCAAAGTAACGTTTTTTTTTTGTTTTTTTTGCGGCTAATATGTTTTTTTGGAGTTTAGAGCAAATGTTCTTGTTCCAGGGATGTCGCTTGGTAACCTCGTCGGTGGGACGACATTCGCCGAATTTGGAGGCCGGTGGATGTTTTTCTACTCCGGTGTGTTCGCGGTGGGATGCGCTCTCCTCTGCCTCGTATCACACGTACTTGTGCAAAGGAGGACTTCGAGGCATGGAGTCATAACACGTGAGTTCACTGAGGGTGTCTTCCCAGAGGGCTCAACTTTGCTCACTGTACTTTAACTCTCACTGACTGTTTACTCTGATCTTTCAGATTTGAAATATTTCCCTGGTCAATTCCAATCTTTACGAAAGCAAATCAATGGCCTCTTCAGGTGGTCTCCGGTGTACTCAATCACAAGCAGAGATCATTCACCTTATTTTTGAAAAGTCGAGATTCATATATGATTTGTCCATTAAACATATGAGAACTTATTTAAATCATCTGACGGCGTATTAAGCCTTACGTAAGGCATATATCAGTTCTTATATTCTCTTATCTGTTCTCACACGTTTATTGAACAGAATTATATGCTTTTTAAACTAGGGTAAGCATATTTTGACACATTCGTTTTGTGAGACATTTCGAAAAAAAATGCTCCTGCACAACTAAAAAGAAAAAGAAAAAAATTGCCAGCGATTTACATCTCCAAATTTTCATAATGCGTTGAATGCAGTAATTTTAGAACTAATTATGGACAGTACACTGCATCATACACACTTTCGATTACACTGAGGCAGTTCAATGGGGAAAATATAGAACTTAACTACGTGTCACTGAGAAACTAACTGGGAATTAAACATACTTATCTCAAACCAAACCTAATAGAAGATAAGTGATAATTATACTCATCTCAAACCGAAAGCAATAGAAGAAAATTGTTAATTTTCCAGAGTTGAAGTTGTTTTTTGCCACGTTTTGTCTGCTAATGCTCTAGTCTGTTCAGATTGACCTTGCATTTTATAATGATACTAATGATTTTTCTCTCGTGTAAAGGATATCTTCATATTTTGTCCCAAATTATTTAGAAAAGTAATTTGGGGTGCCCGCGTCTCAACTGCTATTTAGGTGGCTGTGTTACTAGTCAAGCTGTGCTACAGCTTTTTTCCCTTTTCACCTTACAACTGTATACTGTTGACAAGGTAAAGACATTTATTATTAAAATTATTTAAGGAGCAATTGCTCGAATTTTTTTAACGGCATTTTGCCGTTGTTTTGGGTACTGAAGAACACTGTTTTCTAATTTTCCCGCTGATATTAACGGGAAAATACGAAGTACACGTGACCCTAAGTCCCGGGTCAAGTCGTCGTGTCAGCTGAATTTATGATAACATGTGACATAAGCTCACGTGATGCCGAATATCCCGGAAAATTTTTCGGGGAAATTTTTCTCTGACGCCGGGGCTCGTATCGCCTATTTCGTTGCTAAATTTCCCGGTTAAAAGGGACTTCGCGCGGAAAAACACGCAATGAATGCGCTGGACAACTGCGCTTTCTAATGCGAAAGCAATAAATGTCTCATAGAGTGAAGCCGGCGGAAAATGGCACCTAAATTCCCGTTCGCTGAGCGAAACGGCACCTAAATTCCCATTGGCTGAGCAGCAGGAAAATATTACAATGTCGACTTGAAGTTTGTTTTTTACTGGCCTTGTCAAACAGGGGAAGAGGACAGGAGTGTACTCTTGGTGACATTGAGATCTTGAGGGATGACACTAAGAGAGCATACCCCGTTGCAGGTTAAGAAAAAAAGGAAAAGCTTCTCCCTTGATTCCTTTCCTCTTTCTGCTTTACCAGAGCCAACGCTGAAGAGGAGGCCAGACAAGGCGAGGAGGAACTTGCCTCCTCCTGGCGTTCGGTTTGGTTAGTGGAAAGGACGGCGGGCTTCGCGGGAGGAGCGACCGACAGCCAGGACTGGGTGCTCCGACAAATGGTCCGAACCAGGACTGGCTGCAAGTTTCCGTCAGACCCTCCGGACAAAGCCTCTCCGGACAAAGCCAGATGCTCCCAAGACAGCGCAGGAACGTGGCGGTGTTCTCCCTGCGTTCCGTTAATTGACAATATTTACGCCAATTGGATGATTCTGATCGGTCCTCAAAAGGCAACATAAAGAAAAAGAAGACAAAGAACAAGAAGCAAACTCACTTGCAGCCGAGTGTGTTCTTCAGGAAGAAGCCGTGCGGCACACTACACAAATGACACTAAAGGCGAAGTGCACACCGTTGAAGTGCTCTAAAATTAGCCCGTCTGATTGGGGTATAAGATACCACTACTGACACAACACATTGAAATGAGCCAGACTGAACCGTACCCGAATATTCGTTGTAAACATCGCTGTTTTTGTTTATATCTTTGTTCGTAATTAAAATTTTTTACATACATTCTGCATCTTCTAGGTCTCGTCTCTGACTTCATAGCATCATTCATTCGAAATATTTCCTTACCGTGCGAAAGAGCCCATCAAAGATCTGTGTCCTCCTCTCCGAATACGAACTCCTCGCTTTTTCGTGACGTAAAAAGGAGGGGAGGCATTAAAAAAAAGAGGGATGTCACTAGTTGAATATGTGTAAGAATTGTTAATGGCATTCATCAAACACGTTTTTTGCGACCATTGGAAAGGTACAACACCGCTGACTTTGAAATATAGAAATCCAAAGCACTGGAAGCGTTAGGGACGAGGCATCGGCCGTCTCCTGTTTTTCTTTTTTTTTTTCTTACACTAAATATAGCGGCGCTTGGCGGCTAAATATGGCGGCGCGTCCGCTCGGTGGTACTCGCTGCACTATCAGCCCACCCGATGGACAGAAGCGGCGTAACCGGTGGAACGTTGGATGCACATTATCTGCGATGGAAAATAATTCTAACCTGGTTTTTATGGTAAATAAAGTTTGCGGGTAAAGTCGGCGCAAAAATGTTGCCGTTCGGAAAATGCCCTTGGATGCCTCCTTGGATGCCTTCTTCGACGCTGGTGGCGCTTGGAACGCTATCCGCCCGACATGCTCGCGGATAGGCAACAGAGAAGAACCGATTTCCAACGCTGCTCTTTCGCGGAGCTTGTCAACTGATTGAGCTAAAAACGTTGTGCTGGGAGCGTTGAAAGAAATGGGATCCATTGAGATGTTGGTTGCGGCTCGGACTTCGGACTTCGGGAAAGCAATGGATTTTTTCCAGTAACGAGCGCCGTCTGCGGAGTTGTCTTTCAACTACAGATGAAGGACAGCTCAACTTGGTTCCGCCCGTCAGAATACATTGACCTCGTTGCCTTTTATGCCCCGCACTAGGGTATACTCAAGCAAGGATGGTTAAAAAAGACGAAATACGCGCAAAGTTAGGTGCTGAATATGTTGGTCGACCGGAACTTTGGCCTCCGAAAATGGCCACAGTGGGAAGCAAGGCCATGGGAGGTGATGTACGCATTCGCGGAAACTTACTCGAAAAAATATCCATTGTCGAGCGACCAACAGTTTTGGTTCATCCCTTGAGCCGCTGATCAGTCTGCAACGCAACTTTTTCCTCTTTGCCTAATTCAAAAAAATTATATTCATTAAATACATGGCTACAAAAAAGAAATCGAACTAAAAAGTGGCTCGTTCTCTGCACTCGGAGAAAGTACAGGTGCAAGCGTATAGCCAAATAGGCCTGCGATTGGCCAGTTGACAGACAAGAGCGCCCGTAATTCCCATGATTAGATTTAAAAAAATAGACAAAGACAGTTAAAACTAGTGCTGGGAAGTCATCCAAAAAGGCAAGGACTGCATCGTTTCGCCAACCACGTCGTTGATTCGGGCAAGAGTATAAAATCTGGCTTCTTCGAAATAACGTTTTTCGTTGCAAATGCGCTGTTCCCAATCATAAAATATTTAGGATAATCCCAAAGGATAATATTTAGTCGTTAACGACTACACAAACTATCAATCTTGGGGTGTAAGTGGCCGTTTACAGACGCAGTCAGCTAGTACAATTACTCATTTTTCAGTCTAATGCAAACTTTGCTTTTATATTTTTATATTTACAGCAAACAAAGAGGCTACCGCTACTCAGTGTTGTACGGAACGGCGTTCCAAGGAACGGCGTTCCTGGAACGCGTTCCTTTTAGGAGGAACGAAGGAACGCCGCCGTTCCATTTTGCATCGCTGGAACTGGAACGGGAACGCGTTACATTTTTACTGGAACGGAAAGAGTAACGGCGTTCCTTTTTTTCGTCCAGTGGGGTAATTTTTATTTTATTTTGAACAGGGAAATTTTGAAAGTACAAAGTGCAGGATCTCGTTACCTTTTTGGCTACTAATCTTATGGATTATTTTGTGTGGTCCTCGCTTGCTAACAGTTTCGGGTGCAGGAGAGCTGGTGGACATTGATTCATTTTTGAGTGCCCGAAACTGCGGTACAAAAAGCAAGGCTTTTAGTCGTAGGAAAAGACAAAGAAAGAGGGTTGTTTCAAACTCAGCTACTTTCTTTGGTTCCATGAATCCTCATACACCCAGAAATCTAAGGCCGACTACAGCCACTTGTGAACTTCCATAACGAGACCTACAGTTACAACGAGATCACAGATTGCCAGACATCGAACGCACCCTTGTATCCCGAACATTGGTCACTTAAAAGATACAAAAAAAATCTTTATTTCTTTTCTTGTCCCCCACCTTCAAAAAGAACAACAAAGCCAACCTTACAAAGAAGTATTTGTAGTTTTTAAGACTGACCTTCCAAAAGCCCTACCCTCTCCTCCACTTGCTCGTCTTGCGGACAGCAACATCGAGAAGCAACTGTTGTTAAGTTCGAACAAGGGACTTTGTTCAATTGAAACGTGTGAGGTTGTTGTAAAACGCTCGTACAATGTTGGGTAAAAGTACATTCGGCTCGTCTGAATCGTCCACTACAAACATGAATATGGTTAAAAGCTGAGATTTTTAACTTGAATATATCAACAAATGAAACCCTGCTTCCGCTTGTTTTCTTCTCCTGTTGCCCTTCCATGACGACATACAAACTCGTATGTTGACTACTAATAGGATAGATTAAAACAAAAACTCTGCTTGATTTAACTAAATATAGTAATTAGCAAAATACAAATGTAACGTATATGTAACGATACGTTCCATTTTTTAAACTGTAACGGGAACGAGTTCCTTTTTCACAGATGTAACTTGTAACGGGAACGCGTTCCAAAAATCATAAGGAACGAGGAACGAGCTTTCGTTCCTTTTTTTGAGGAACGTGTACAACAATGATACAAAGCACAGATGTTCCGGTGACTCTCCCCCGTAATATAGGGTAACGTAAGCAAACGGTGCTGTGAAAACCAGCCTTTAAAGCGGAAAAAAAAGAAACATGGCAGTTATGAATTGAGGATTGCACTGGCGGTTCCGGTTGGTATGAGCCTTCGTGCAAAGGCGAGGATGTGTGGTACAACTAAAACAAAGAAACAAACAAAAACGTGTGGAAGTGCGTTTGTAAAGTTGCTGCTGGTTTTCATGTGGGACGATACTGTTCGTGCGAAGCGGGTGTGAACAAAACCGAAATTAAACTTCGATAGATGGTACCGGAGTGTCAGTGTTCCTGAAAAGCGAAAGGCGGCACTTCCTGGACAGGAGAGAGCTTAGAGAGTTCCTGTGGACAAAACCGGAGGATCCTGGGTGAAGCAGGGATACCGGTATACTCAGATGAGAAGTAAGAGTTTGAGCCTCGGATTATTCACTGGAACCATATAGGATAGATTCTGGCTGTGGTTTCTTTAACGTTGCTTGGCACTATAGGATTTAATTAGAGCAGCGAGTGAGCTCTGGCCGATGTCCTCATGGCAGTCGTTGTGGTGTGGATCCACCTCTGGGACAAGTCGCACCTTGTCCCAGAGGAGATTACTGGGGTTCTTTGGGACGTCCCGGGATGATGATGACTAAATAGAGCAGCACATAATCAACGAGAGGGGCTTGCGAAGAGAGGGCCCACAAAGAGGGGAGACTGTGAAGCATGTTGGTTCTAGCCAGAATCAAGCAAGATTTTAGTAGACGAGCCTACAACTTACGTAACAGTCACTGTAAATGGCACAGGTGAGTGTATTAGAATGATGTTCACCCATCGAGGCCGCGTCAGCCGCTGCTGAGCAAGAAGTGATGACGAGGGTCGCCAACGCTTTGGCATCGTGCGTTTCACGTCATCGGAAATCTCGTTCCTTTCAGATGACAAGAGCCAGCGCTCAATGCAGCATCTGTTGTGACCAAAGGGCTTAACCATGACGGATACCCGCAGACTCCCACACACACAGTATGCGCACGCAGAGATTATGAAAAAACATGAGTACAGATCAAACCCGTAAAGAGACACGCCTCCTAACGTGTACTGTATGCATAAATGCGGACGAGCAACCAAATCTGCGAACGCGATCGTGAGCATACACGCAGGCGCGCACCTCTGTGATGTAAGACGTGGCGGGAGAAGACAAAGTAAAAGCCACTTGGTAAGCATTTTGACGCACGCACTTCAGATTGATCGCTGCGTCTTCCGATACGCCAAGTCGCGCTCGGAGACCACGGGCATAGTAATCGGAAATCCCGCGGCGGAGCAACCGAGGAAAATTGGCGCATGTTTGGTGCTCTTTTGACCCGAACGTCGCCTTCTCAATCAACGAGGGTCGTTCGCGTTTGCAAGCACTTTCCTCGGTCAAACTCCGAGGCCAACGTGAACCTGAGTATTATTGATTCAATAACAATGGGGTGGGTGCAAAAAAAGAAAAGCGTTCCGAATCTTAGGATGTGTGCTTAGGAAGAGCGCAAATATTTTTCTCGGCGGCGCCAAGGACTTGTCAGATGTCTTTCGCCCGTCACAATTGTTAAGGATCACACTGTTCAAAAGAAAATACAAAATACTATAGTTATGAAATTGAAGGAGAATAATTATTGCGTTTCGTGCGCAAGTAATTAGGTCAAATGTAATCCTCGGCCATCAGATTTACAAACAAGAAATAACAGAAAAGGTATAGGAAGGGAAAGAACATTTTATCATGCAAAAGAAATGTTGGCAGACACTGTCTGTGCGCGTGTTTCTTCCATGTATGAAGGTCACATTGGTCATACAAACAGTGACTGCAGACATGTTCAAAACATACACGCATGTATCGAGCAAAACATGTTTCAAACATGCGTGAGGCCTGCGCTCATTATCATTTTGTCATGATGTTTGCAGTGAACACCTTGTGTTTTGTCTGATGTACTAGCGACCTGACTGCATGCGGCATAAAAAACAAAGCGGTGCATCGTTTAAAAAAAAAACACGAAAACCGCCGGTCGGCGCCAATTGACTCGGTCTCACTGTTTTTGTTCGACTTGGTAAACACTTCACTGGTGCTATCCAGAGAACTCGTCCTGGTGCTCTTTCTCTTCTCTCTCGGGCCTTGTTTACGCTGAACGCTTCGGGTTAGTTCCGCTCGGTCAGGGGCCTTGTGGTTCTATGTAACGAACAACGCCGCTCGGAACGAAGCCCTACGCGTCTCGTCGCAATTTTCCTCTTACCGCGTTGAAGATTTGCGGGCAGCGGAACCGACCAAATGTTGACTCTCCAACACGACCTCACATTAAGGTTCTTGGCGCAGCTTTTGATGAATCTCCAGATTCTCTCGTTTGGAACGCTTCGCGCCACTTCGCCGCACAAAACGTCCACAATCTTTCTTGTTGTTCGTCTTACAACCAGAAAGACACTTCACAGGTCGCTCATCAAATGTTTTAATTGTTGTTTTCTTTGTTATCGCAGAATATTTACAAGAAAATATACAAAATGTCGCTCCCCCCCACCCCCCCCCCCCCAAAAAAAAAAACATTTTTTTTATTATTGCAAAAATAAATTACCCATCGCCGAGTACTCATTTTCCACCCAAATGTAGGACTATACAGCTCCCTAAACCAGATGCAAAAATTTAGAGCACTAATTGTTAACGTATACAAAAGCTATCAGTGATTTTCTGAGAATTTCAATGCCAAAATGGCTGCCCGGATATGGAGCTCTCGAATACATGGAACTCTATATGACGTCAGAAACCAAAAACCGGTGAAAATGTGCCCCATTTTTTTCCTCTCTGAAATTTTCAGAAAATCACTCGTACCATTATTAATAAAATATCGGTTCGTGCTGAAACTTTGGCATCTGGTTCGAACCTTTATGGTGCTACATTTGGGCTGAAAATGATCGTTCGGTGATGCATATTTTATTTTTTCTAATAAAAAAATCACTGTATTTGGTATTGTTTTGTTTTCTGCGTGTGTGTGTAGGGGGGGGGGATTTAGTATACAGTATATATAGTCTCGGACACCTCAAGAAACGTAAGGTGTGGCGTCTCACAAGCATATAGAACAGAGGTCTCCAAATGTTTTCGCAAGGGGTCTGGTTTGGGCCCATGTCTCGATGGCCGGAAATTAGAAATCAGAATATACATGAGGAAATACTAAATGAAAAAGCCTAACTACGCATTTAAATGCGAAACTTTTAACTAGAGCACAAAAACTAAAACAAAAGTAAGGTGGGCAAATACATATACTTTATTATTTTTCAGTCCAATATATTTTACTATTCGTAACATTACAAAATAATTGTGGTGGCCCCGAGAACTCACCTGACACAAATCAAAGCGCATAGGAGCTTTGGCATATTCACACGGGGCATACTCTAATGAAAATGGTAGATCAGAACAGAATGCACGATATACACAAAAACATAAAAAAATGTTTTTTTTTTTTATAGATACGCAGACATGAAGCAGGGATGTAGCAATAGTAATTATGGTGGTGACAATGTACGTAAACAATATGTTGAGAGAACCGGCGTTTTGAGGCGGTTTTCTGGACATGTGCGAATAGTGGATTTTGGGTTCGAATCGAATAGTGTTTTTTGCCCGAATATTTTTATTCGAATATCGAATAGTTTCTTCGAGCTTTTCCCTACCGCACCATGTTTAAACGAAAACCTATCTGAATTCGTAAAGGTTGTTCCCAGGCTTCCACTTGTCCATATCTAAGCTAAGTTCATTTTAATCTTGCTATATGTATGAACTGTGACCTCAGAAGGACCATTGCCTACATGGGGATGGCAAGTAAACGATGCATTTGACATAAAAATAAACCTAGAGAGATGTCCAGCTATACCCAATTGAGGGTATTTATAAATCTACTTGTTAGATGCAAATATAAATCATTAAACCTAGAATTTGAGAAAATAAAAATAAGACAATCATGAATGACGAACGTAGGTTCTCAGGACATCTCTGCCTAACATATAGTCTTGCATTGTAGCTACAGTTTAATTTTTAAAAACTTATTTTAGTCTACATTTCAACACTCACAAAGTTTCCGTTGTTTGTTTGTTTGTTTTTCCACGTGCACTACGCGCGTTCGTTCACCATTCCGTTCTGAAAGTGGACTTGCCCCTTAAGGCGTGACGGCAGTGTTTCTATATATCGAAGTGTCGATCACAGCGTGTCCGTTGAGCGCGCTTCTTGCCGAGCACTGGTGTCCGGCGGAGAAGCAACACCGGCGGAAGCGGGCTTCGCGAATGTTTCTTCTCCGCAGTGCACCGGTGCTCAGTAAAAAGCGCGCTCAACGGAACTTCAAGCACTTAGAGAAAATACGAAAATCAGAGTTAATCTGAAAGCGAATATCCAATAGCGTAATATTTCGAAACTATTCTATTCGAAAATTCGAATATTCGAGCAGCACTACAACTCATTATTTCCGATATCTTCGTTCAGCGCTTTTAATGCGTGTCGTACCACCGTTTTGTGTGTGTGTGTGTGTGTGTTTTTTGTGTGTGTTGGTAGCGGCGGCGGGCAGCGGGACGTGCGTCATTGCGGACCACATCTGGCCCGCTGGGCGGAATTCGGCGATCCCTGATCTAGAAGACAAGGCCTGCTCGTGACGTAATCGTTGGTAGATCTCCGACCCGCCCCAAGCGGCAAACACGGTGACGCTCGACTATAGTCGCCGCAAAGCGGCAGACGCGTCCGTTTTAACGACACCGCGTTCTAGCGTCGCGCTGGTTGTGAGACGCTACGAGACGTGCTGGCGGCGACGCCGACGTAAAGTATAGGCGGCGCTGCGTGCATCCTCTATTGGTGATGTTAAAGGGGGGGGGGGGGGGGGGTACACGTTCGTCTGCTTCCTTTGCAGGGGTTGTGGTGACGTCAAAACGCCGAGCTCTGATTGGCTGTGATCGGAAGGATAGTGGGCAGACGCCAAGGCACCTTGCTTTGAGGTCTACCCACTATGCTTCCAATCGGAGCCAATCAGGGCTCCGATTGGAGCAGACAAACTTGCGCTCCGCGTTGGTTAAGGCCGCCTTTTTATCTGATGTCGCAAATAACAGGCTGCGCTCACTCACGTGGCTAGAGTCCCTGTCAGCTTAAAGAAACGTATATCGTGGTGAATTGAGCATCTAATTATTGTCCCGCAGCCAATCAGAACGCGACATTAGCCGATAAGAAACGCCAGAGACCCAATCAATGGCCCAAGAAGCGTGAACATTATTAGCCACACTCTTCGTTTCCTAAGTTGTCCCTGACGTATAAGGTATTTATTTATTTAGTTATTTTTCCCTCAACGCACGGGGCCATTCCAGAGGGGAGTGGGAAATAAGAAAATACAAAACATAAGATACAATAGGAAAATCATAAATACTCAAACATTAGGGAACTGGTAGTTAGCTATACTAGCACAAAAAAGAGTGTAGTCAACAATTGATATTAGTGATGCAGGTGAACGATTCCAATCATTTGGAATTTCAGGAATGAAGGATGAAAAAAAAATAGAGTGGCAAAACGGGACACCGACATTGTGACGATGAACAATGCGTGCGGAAACACGATGGTGGAATTATTAGAGAGTTTATTGAGCTCAGGAATATGTTGGTAGATCTTATTTTAAAAAAAGACAAATGCCAGAGATTTTGCGACGAGTGCGAGACTTGGAAGTAGTAAGCTATTTTTCATTGATGTGACACTTGCAGCGCGATTATAATTGGCTAGTATAAAACGTGCGTACCTGTTCTGAACTGCCTGAAGTGAGTCAGTGAGATATTTAGTATAAAGATCCCAAATGGAGGCTGCGTAATTCGAGTTTAGATTGCACAAGAGTTTTATAGAAAAAAGCTTTAATGATGAAGGAGCTAGGTAGAAGTTATGTTTGAGACAGCCATGCATCCGCTTAGCATTGTTAGTGAAGTAATTAACATGCAGCTGCCAGGAAAGATTGGCGCTTATGATCACTCCCAGACACTTGTATGAATCTACAAGCTGTAAGGGAGCGTGATAAAGGTTATTAATAGCAAGGAATTTAGCTTTACATGTTACTCGCATCGTTTTGCATTTCGTAATATTCAGCCGCATTGACCAGAGTTCACACCACTGCAAAATCAAATCTAAAGCATGTTGCGGTTTTGGGGAGTCGGATTCGCTGAATAGAACACGGTAAATAGCACAGTCATCAGCAAAGAATTTGATTGAAGGAGAAACACAAGGGTCTTCAAGTCATTAATATAAAGAAAAAAAGTAAGGAACCTAAAACGGACCCTTGAGGTACACCAGAAGAGACGGATGCGAAAGAGGAGTCAGCCCCATTACATGTTACAAATTGAGAGCAATTGGTTAAAAATGAAACCATCCAATTAAACACGGTAGAGTCAATGTTAAGTTTACTTAGCTGAAGCAATGGAAGTTTATGTGACACTTAGTTAAAAGCTTTTGAAAAATCTAAAAAGATGCAGCCCACCCGAGATTCCTGATCAAGGGCGGTATGAAAATCGTTGGTGATAGAGAATAGTTGTGTTTCACAAGAAAAATATTGTCTAAAAGCGTGTTGGACTGGTGAAAAAAGAGTTTGTTTCCAGGAAGTTAACGAGTTGTGTATAAATTACATGTTCAAATACTTTACAGGGAACACTGGTCAATGAGAGAGGCCTATAATTAATGGGAGAGAGCTAATTACCAGATTTGTGCAAGCGAATTACTTTACCACTTTTCCAGTCGCTTGGTAGAAATGAAGTGTCAAGAGATTGTTGAAAGATATGTGCAAGAATCGGGGAAGAGTACTGCCTTGTAGCTTTGAGGCATTTTGAGTTAATTTCATCTATTCCGGTTGCCGAATCCAGCTTCAGGCCATTTAGAATTTTTAAAACTTCATTAGGACTAATCATGACCGGATACATTAACGGAAAAAAGTCAGAATGAGGTTGGAGTGGCATTGTTAGGGGTGTTAGAAAATTACTTAATAAACACTTCCTGGAACATTTCCACACGTAGTGACTCATCAACCAAATTTTCGTGTGGTGTTTTCGGTGAGATAATGGAGGGTCTATCACATGAGACATTACGTTCCAAAATAGACATGGATTGTCTCTTAACATGACTGGAAGAGAGAGACTAAATAAATTAAGCTTAGCATTTTGAACAGCACTTTTATAACATTGAGCAGCAACTAAATAATTCTGCCCTCGGACAAGACACGATCTGAGCCTGACGGCTCTAAATAAGCGTTCCTTTTTGTTAGACAACCTGAGGAGCGCTCTGCTAAACCATGGAAAATTAGGATTTGAAATTATGGTTTTTAGTGGTATGTATTTTTCAGTAAGTGAAATCCCCTTTTCTTCAAGAAGTGTTAAATTGGTCTTGATAGAGCGCTTCCAGAATATCTCGAAAAAATCATCTAAGAAATTGTCCAATTCAAAGTTAATATCATCGAAATTGGCTTTTCTGTAATCTCGAATAACTTTTTTTGGTTTTTGACACACCTTTTTGGAACACACGCGGTAAAATTCAATAATAAATCTCACTAAGACCTGGAAGATGATTGAACCGATCAAGTTGGGCACAGTAAGGATAAGGTTTAAAGTGTTAGATCTAGTAGCTGCTATCCTTGTTGGCTTATGAACTACTTGAAACAAATGAAAGTCGGAAAGCACTTCTAAAAACTTGACACATGTCAACTGACAATGAATCAGACGAGGCTCCACTCGGGCTCCAAGTAGTGTCAAGGTAATTAAAATCAGACATCAATAGCACAGGTGTATTTGGAAAGCGCGTTGCAATCGAATTCAGTGCATCATGTAAATGTTCAGAAAAGTCGGCAGCATAAGATGACGGGCGATAACAGCATGCCAGTGGAAGCTTTTGATGTTTAACGGTAATACACACCAAAATTATTTCACGAGATCTGTGATATCGCACACTCAGGCAAAAAAGAACACGCACAAAAACAAAAATATAAGACAAAGCGCCGATGGAAACCCGTATCTCTGTGTACATATCAGTGGGCGCAGAAAATCAGAACACTGCCTCTCGATCCAACGACTGGGAGCTTCACGAAGACCCATGTCCGTTGACTTAACAAACGCGATTCCCGCACTTCAGAGCACGGCAAACGTTTTGACGACCGCGTTCTTTTATTGACACATCGTCGAAGGAAGGAGTTGACGTGGTAGTGGCTTCCCATCAAAGTGACCCTCACCACTTCATATACCAAGAAGAGATCAGCACATGATATTTGAAAATGTGTACATTTCTGCGAGTACGAGAGTTCACTCGAGACAGAGTATAAATTACACGAACACTTTGGCCACATCGGGTACCGTTGTTTAAACAAAACCTCAGCTAGCACAAAAAAATAAACAAAAAAACTCGGGGTATTATATATAAATGGTTTACACATCAACAGGGAAGCTAGCTGAGAGAATAGTAAAGGTGCACTATATTTGGGGAAACACAATAAGATCATAACCCCGTGTACTCAGAGTTGGGAAAAGAACAGTAAAAATACAACGTCGGAGACGATGTCGTATCTGTCCTTTTTTCTTTTCGTTTTCCTTTTTAATTATTCTGGGTGTTAGGTTGCTACTTGATACTGGCAACTCCTGCCGACCTAGATAATTGTGTGTCAAAACCTAGAATGCAAAAGGCTCAGGACACTGCGGAATTAGCGGTGGTACAATTATAAACACACTGTTTCTATGTTTCCTCGTTAATGCTTGCCACGTTCGCGTATTTTGTTTTTTATTAGGTACGCATATTCGTTTGCAGTTTAGCTAAGATCTTTTGGGTTGTGAATTTTGTAGCATCTCTCACGTTTAAATAAATATACATCAGCTAAAATATCGTATTTGCCGTCTTTTACCGCGAACTTTGGACTGCACAATAGTTACTACTCAAATCTACCTTTGCTTTGTGAGTCAGCCGCATTTCATCATTGACGCGACCTTCTCAGACGCCGCGAAAAACTTCAAATAATATGTTTAAAAAACAATCAATCTCGACCCTACTGTGGGTATAAAGAGGTATAGAAGAGAGAATGAAGAAACTATGATCATTCTACTGCGCGTATTATATGCTGAAAAGGGAAAGTCAAAACACTAGAAGGGGAAGATATATTAAAAGTATCCGCGCACCATCTTATTATTTATATACGAACGCGTTAGCCGAAGAGAGTTAAGTGCACTGCGCACTTAAGAAAGTCTTTTTTTTTAATTAACGAAACATTTTTGCGTATTTTGTACCGCAGCCATGTGGCGTGGCAACACACGAGCGGGACCGGGCAGTGAGTGAACTTGAACACACCCGTATGAGTTGGTGTGAATGCGTCAATTTTTATCCGTCGATTCGGGGATACGAGTTAAGCGGCAGACATTATACTGTTCACGCATCATAGAAAAGGCACGGTTGTTCGCTGTGTATAATACAAAATGTTCTGCATGCGCACACGCCTCACGCAAGTTTCCAAGTATGTTTGCTTCACACATGTTGTAGGATTTCCCCCTCGCTGCTCTCCGCTTCGGAGGATGACACAACGCACTGATTCAACAGTACGTATTGAAATGGTGTCGCCGCGAGCCGCAGCCCCCCCTCCCCCCCAAAAAAAATGCCCTCGTTCATATTTTTTTGCGCCGGCATTTTTTTTTATCAGTTGCGGAGCGCCGTTTGCGCGAGCGATTGCCCGTGGCCACTTGGCGGCGGGAATGGCCAAAAACGATTTAACAGTGCGGGCAACCTGGTCGAACGCTTTGGACCATCCTGGTGATATCCCACACTGCCTGGTGATAGTTAGGAAGAGAAAATTGGCTTAAAAGGGCAGGGGGAATCATATTCTTGTTTTCTTAGACTTAGACTAGGTGGCGCAAGCTACCGCCCGTTACAAAGGGTACAGCCATTAACATCCATCCATCCTTCCATCCATCCACCAGGTTGCCCACAAGTATGTATGCTGCGAGCACGTCTGCAGCCACCATTCGTATGTCCAACGCGACAGGACCGCTCTGAAAGAAGGAAACGCGCGTCTGAGATGGTGCCTGCAGTCTTTCTTTTTGTACGATCTAGTAGCGGCGTGACCGCAACCTTTGGGATCACCTACCCACGACGCGGCCAACCTGCAGTTGGTGAACGAAAATTCCCACCCACTTCTAAGGCAACGTACGGTGACACATAGCGAAGGGGCACCTGCTTATTTGCGAGCCGTCGTCATTCCTCGAAACGTCGTGATGACGCACGTATTTATAAGCGTCTTGCCGCGATGAGACCGCCAACGCGGCAATTACGGGGATAACCGGGACGACGACTGTACCCGCCGCTGAAGAGTCAACTCACGCGGCATTCGGACGCACCACGAGGCAGGTGTAGTAAAAGGCGTATACGAAAGCAAAGAGAGAAAATACTTGGGAGTCTCCTCTATCTCTTCGATCCCACATTGCGATTCGGTTAGCAACATCGTGGTATACCCGCATGATGAGTAGCCTCGAAACACGCGACGTTTACGACGGATTCTGTAGACACGACGTAGAGGTGTTCAAAACACGATAAGAGACTGCCACCTTAGCCTCAACAAGATAGTGCACAATTGAGTATGTTTCTTGTTTTAAGGTGTTTGCTTTGAACTCTGGAAGTATAATGTTGTTGCTGTTCTTGTAAAACCGTCAGCCACCTTCTCGGGTTTTCACGAATTTCGCCGTCACCTCATCTTTAAGACGATCACGTTCCCGTGCTCTCGCAGAAATAGAGATATACCCGAGGAATTCGCAATAACTAAAAAGCAGCGCCCAGTGTAAAAGAAACAAAAAGAGCAGCAACGAGATTCCTCGTTGAAACCTGACAAACAGCTCGAAAAATGTGGGATTTTCATCTGTAGTCGCTTTCCTCTCTTTACTTTTTTTCATTTTCCCCCATTAGATCCCCCCCCCTTCGCCCCTCTCATACCCCGGTGTTTTATAAAAACAAAACTAACAAACTTGGCTGTCTAATGTTGAGGTTTCTTTGTTTTGTTTTGTTTTTCTCGAGAAACAAGACTTGCACCATTATAGCGAAGGCTGCAATCTCCGTCACTTTTGGCGAAAGTGCTTTTCTCTGAGGCGAAACTCTCGATAGAATCTGCCCTCGTGGTGTGAACGCGTGAACTAAGGGTCAAGCAGGAAATACACCGAACGGAGCTTCCTACAAGCCGACGTGAAAGTATACAAAGGTAACACCACGCACAGTGGTGTGTAATGGTGGCGGGAAAGTGGCCTCCGCGAAGAAACTTCTAACGCTTCCTTTTTTATCGCGCTCACGCGCGCCCTTCCAGCTCCGTCCTCCATTGTGACCGAGACCAGCCACCACCTGGAGCACGGAACTCCTCAATGCGCACCTTTATCGCGGATGTAATAAGCCGGAACATGTGACCAACGTCACGTGTTTTGGTTAAATTGGTAAACGCTACTGAGGTGCAGGATGCGCATGAAGTACGCACTACAGTGTGAGCAGGCTAGGTTGGAGGAAGCATATTCTATCCTACATAAATCATTATTAAATTCCCTCTTTTTCTCTCAGCCCTCCCCCTTTTTTTCCCTTCTTTATAACGCTCGCTTTCCCCTCTTGAGAGACACACTATGCTCCTGTAATCGTTTTCCTCTAAACAATAAACAATAAACTACTACAACTACGACGACGACGACTACAGCAACTATGACGGCTACTAACCACAACGACCGCTACTGCCACTACCACTACCACCACCACTAGCACTACTACGCTCAACGCCACCGAGTGAAGCAGACAACGGAGCTGGAATCGACCGCACGGATACTATATTCTAGTGATTCTCAAATGAGGGTTCGCCCGGTAATAAAAGTTATCCTTTTTTCAGATTGAGAAGTAACGTTCCAATTTTCGGGTGAGTTGTCAATGAGAGAAGTATACTTCACACTAGCACTTAGTTATATCCACTTAGTAAATCATTATCATAATTAACCTTGTGGACAACCTGAGGATTCATAGCGTTTGGCCCAGGTTGCCCCTCCGACAAATCTTCAGTGGTCATCTGCACCACGACGGGGCCAAGGGCAACTGGCCAAGCGAGCGGCGATCCGCCGCTGATAAAAGGCCGTCGCAGCGTATGCGCGGGGGCTTTTTGGAATCGATAACGGTAATTAAATGTCTCCGTGTTGTTAAACTGGTGTGCTGTGTCATTCCCCGAGACGGCTAGAAGCAAGGGAATTCCCAGATTGGCGCCCAACGTGGGGGCAGTGTGGGGATTCCCTTGCTGCTACCCGTCTTGGGGAATGACTCTAGGAAAGTCTGGGACTGTCTTCTCGAGACGTTCGAGCGCTTTGGCTTTGCCGCAACGCTTATTACAGACAACGCTTCTTATTTTGTTAGTTAGCAAGGTGTTCGTGGATGCGTGTAAGACGCTAGGCATACGGCACAACCGGACTTCGCCGTACCATCCACAGGCGAATATCATGGAAAGAGTCAACCGCAACCTGAAGCTGATGCTTGTAGCGCATACAGAGCGACACAAAGACTGGGACTCAAAATTGGCAGAAATGGCATTCGCTACCCGCACAACAATCAACCGGTCCACGGGTTTTACTCCGGCTCAACTTAACTTTGAAAAGAGCTCGTGTTTCTCCTGGGAAACGGCCTTCTTTCACAGATCGCTGCAAGCATGCAGCGCACTACCACACAGTTTGCAGAAGATCTCCGGAAGCGTCTCACGGAGAACCTGCGTGACGCTCGAGAGAGCCTCGACGTCTCGAGACTGCAGCAGGCAAACCAGTACAACAAGGGGAGAATTCTGCAGTCCAAGGTAGGAGATCTGGTACTGAGGCGAACTCATCCGCTGAGTGATGCTGCTAGAGGCTTCACGGCCTCTTTAGCAAAGAGATGCGAGGGCCCCTACCGTGTTAGTAAGAAGCTTTTCAACCTGTCTTACGAGCTGGTGCATTGCGAATCTGCTGAAGTGTGCGGGCTCTATTCATGTCGCCGACCGAAAAGCTTTCTATAAACCTGAGGAGGTAGATCTGTCGCAGGTTCCACATGGCGACGATCCGGACCACCTCTCGGAAGATTCCACACCGCCTCTGCCGCGATACAACTTGAGTCGGCGGTGAAGGCGACGAAAGGTAGCACGAGCTCTAAGTGCATTATATTCATGCTCTCTACGGTTTTTTGGGGAGAGAGATCAAGTAGCCGTGCTCCCGTATGCGCAGTTGGGCAGGTGTCGTTCGTTGGACGCGGCTACTTATTCCCTGCCGCGCCATGGCCTCATGTTGTTTTTCATTACTAGTTCCTCATGACGGACATGTAGCGGCGGCGACACAGCTCCCATCATCAGACCCACCACAGCCGCATCGATACTGTCCGGAAGTACTGACGTCAAACCCGTGCTCACCCATCTGCGAAGACCCTCGCTGACCCAGGAGGAAGCACCCCCCCGCCCCCCCCCCCCCCAAGACCTTCTAATAACCCTGTCAGACGGGCGTCTTGAAGGCCTTTGGAGTAAATGACCTTTAACTCAAATGTCATTTAGGTGGTGTCAAACGCGCAAGTCAAATGTCATTCGGGCGGAATGATATTTACATCAACGGAGTTACAACTCCGTTAACTCCTCAACTATCTACTCGCGTCGACAGCGATCACGGACGACTACGAAAATAATAAAAATATATATACTCTTATTTAGGAATTCATCAGTTAGAATAAATTTTCAAACAATTTATGAAGCATCTCTGCTTACTTTGGAGCGACTTTAGCGTCCTTATTTATATGCATATGTGTATATACGGTATACTCGCGGGCACAGCAATCACGTCCTCTCCTCTGTTCCTTCCTGTTCGTACTCGTCACTGCTCATCACTGTGCTCTTCGTACACTCTTCGCTCTTGATCTTGTTTTTGTGGTTTCGTTTTATAACTCAACTTTAATATTGCAGTGTTCTTTTGTATTTCGCTTTGAGGGCCAGCATCTTGCCCTCCAAGCGATCTGCTTCCCTTTTTGCCGTTGACACGGCAGCTCGGATGGCAGCCAAGGAGCTTTGCTGCTGCGCGTGCGCACAAAGAACAGCAACCTGAGTCTCTGGCGGTTCTGAAGGCTCCATTGTCGACACTACCGGAATCAGTGGGGTAAGCAAAGCAGACCGAGCAGACGAGGAACCAGACAGAGACCAAACTCACAAGCCGAGGAACAATGGAGAGTTTTCGCGCGGGAACATCATTGTTGCCTTTCGAGCGGCTCGTACCAGCCCGTACCAAGCATAGTTGCTTCGCTAGCAAAACCAACACGTGTAATAGTTTAAAAAATCCATATAAACGCAACTCATATTAACATTTACTAAAATAAATGGCAATACATCAGCATTTTTTTATCGAGCAATTAATTTTGCTAAATGGGTGACCGTTGTCTCCAACAAATCGAAAACTACAATTGCAATAAACATCTCCTAAATGGCATTCGAGATGTTCTCCGACACGTCTGACACCCGAAAGCTTGAATGACCTTTGGGAATCTCGAAGGCTTTTGACCTAGATGGCATTTAAGTTGACCGTCTGACAGGGGTATTAGACGTCCCCTATTTTGTTTTTGGAAGAGGGGAGGTGTTTGGGCAACCTCGGGATTCAAAGCGTGTGGCTCAGATGGCCCCTTCGACAATCGTCAGTGGGCATCTGCACCGCGAGGGGCCAAGGCCGCCACTGGCCATGCGAGCGGCGCTCCGCCACTGATAGAGGGCCGTCGCAGCGTATGCGCGGGGGCTTTTGGGATCGCGGCGCTGGTGATAACGGTCATTAAATGTCTCCGTGTTGTTGCACCGGTGTGCTGTGTCATTCTTCGAGACGGGTAGTAGCAAGGGAGTTCCCACAACCTATACATTTCCTTTCACTTCACCACGAACGGGTCCTCCATCATCTCCACCGATCCACAAGGGGTACGCGAAGCATCAATGGTTAAGAACCACTGCTGCCTTCCATTCATTCATCTGTATAGACCTTTTCATCCTCCTCCGCATGGGCGCTGCCATCTTGGAATCACGTGACGCGGCAGCCATTAGGTTGCTTCAACTTGCTGCTCCGCTCTCCTCTCCGCGCCTTGGCGGATGCGTTGTATTCGTGTTTTTCATTGCGTTTCACCGCACTTTCTTGCCTTACTTCGGAAACTGCAGTCCGATCCGTCTACTCGACGACTAAGACACCACGAGGGTTCAGAGGTCTTTATGACAACTGAGGTTTGTTTACTAATAGTGGCGGAACATTCTTAGTTAGAAGCGCGTATATTTATATTGCGCATTTAGGATCGGAAGGCGTCAATAGTCAGCGCAAGGAGACTATCTGTATTTCCTGAAGGTATCGTTCTTTGTATTCATAATATATCAAAAACAGTTTGTTTTGATTATGTGAGGAAACTCGTGGAGGAGATAGACAACGATCGTTTAACTTGCATTTTATTTGAGGCTAGAAGTAATAGTACGTCAACATCAGACGATTTGTTGGTTCATAATATTACACCTACATGTGTATGAGGTTCTCAATCTTTTTTGCGACGTAATCATTCGGTTGGTCGGTTTACTTATGAAGTTTAAGAAATTGTATACCGTGCTCGCTCCCATTTCGACAGTCATGTATTTTAACACAAAGGTTGGGACTTCCCGCGTAAGAAACTTCCACAGTAGCGAGTTTTAGAATAGCGTGCACAAAGAAATAATATCGCTTCTATTTGCAAATCCAAAACGCTGTTTGGGTTCGGCGCATGCGCAATAATGACGACGCTTTTCTTTCTTTTTGTGTACGTTGTTTTAACTTTTGCCAGTATATAAAAACTACAATACTTGACGCCGAAAAAAATAAAAACAGCCGTTTGCATAACAATTATTTGAGTCCAGGATTGTCGATGGCGAATAGAGGTTTACTTTTGGTGGCTGGCGATGCCGAAATTTACAAAGCGAATTTGTTCACGAAGGTCCGTGAAGTGGTGCCTAGCGCTAGAATTCAGTCAAACTTTCCGAGGTATTTCTCCTCCTGCGCCCTTTATTTAACTTTATTTGGCCAATTTTACGGAAGACAAATGCCAGATTCAACTTGACGGACCTGTCACATCATATCTTGAGTAAGCAAATGTTAATATAAAAATAATTTGTTTCCTAGGGCCTATACCGCGAAATGCTGCTTATGAGTAGTTTAGCAGTGTTGATAATTTAAGAAATTTCCTACTCGGCCTGTCAAAACATGCTTGAGTATTGAATTAAAAAAAAAAGAGGCCGAGACGATACTACTTGTTTATATCAATTATCTGCGTCATTACACGATAAGTTTTAAGGGCCGGTTGCACCAACGTCGCTTACCTTAACCCAAAGCGGCTCTTTCCTAAGGCGGCTTAGCGCCCTAAGCCGAGCTCGGATAAGCACGGGTTTAAATTCCGGTTGCACCAACGTTAACCCGGCTTTACAAACGCGCCCCTAGCTAAACGCTGGATTTGCGTAGGGAATGTAGGGACAAACAAAGCGAACTAGGGAACGCTCAGAGGGATGAATACGATTGGCGAAAAGAAATCACGTGATGTGAACAAAAAAAAAAAAACTGCCGTAGGAGGAGTTGTTGGCGTCTGCTTTTCGCTGTATTTCTGCGGTGAGTAACGAATTAAAGGTCTCCAAATTCAATCATTTTTTCGCTTAACTTTCAAAAACAGGAGTCAACGCTTTAAATAAACACGAATGGTCTTTACATCTGTGATTGTGTGTTTAATATCGGTTGATAACAGAACAGTTTGACAGTGACAGAAGTTTTCGTGCTCACATTTTGAGATAACGGAGCCATCAGGGGCCCCAAATCTAACCGAACGCGAGAAGGACTCTCTATCCGCTACATCGCTGAAGACAAAACATCATCGAGAATAAATAGGCAGGTAAGATGACTCCTGAAATCAAGTCATGCCTGAGACCGATGAAGTTCAAAACAGTGACGAACTCGCCACGGCAGCTGCGAAAATGCCCGGAAATCGTCGAATAGAAGTCGTCGAGAGCTTGCATCGACCGTACTCGTTGCTATCAGCAAGGTGACAGAACTGCACTGTACCGTCGTTGAACTGATTGTGTCAAACCCTTTGGTAATGGAACTACGTATATTTTGCTTTAGTGACAAAGAAAGAGGGTATAACTATAAATACATCAAAGCGATACTACTGGTAGATCCCTTGATGATCATACGAACTGTCAATTATTGAACACGCAAAGGTCATCCAGAACCATATTTTTTTATTCCTGCTGATAGAGAACCAAAAGCTTGTTCGCGAGTGATAATAGGCAGATCTTGAGTTCATACAAATAGACGGCGGCAGACTTCGAAGTACGAAAACTCCCACTAGTACATCACATCGTGCCGACGAGAACGGTCGCCTCTTCGCATCACCTGCCCCAGCCCGCCCCAATACAGCGCTGAACGAATCTCGCAAGTCGTTACGATTTGTCGTCGCCACGAAAAAAAGATATAAAGCAAAACATTTTTAAAAATTACGATCACCAGAAAAGTTGCGGTTATAGAACGCAGTTTTCTGAAGAGATTCTACTCGCGAGACAAGGAAAATTCACTGAAGGTTGTCTCAAAACTAAAAAAAACTAAAGAAATTTAATTTTCGCTATTTTATTTTATTTAAATGCACCGCAGTCTCGATGCAAACGACAGAAATGTCGACAATCAGCTGATGGCCGAGATCATGTACGGCCACTATTCAACGCACCGATCGGATTAAAGGATAGGCTTTGCAAGCAGAAATTAGCAAGGTGTTACATAGCGATACGTCACAGTTACGCGGAAATCAGTAAGTACATACGAACAAGCTCGTTGGCAGAAAAACCAACGGGAAGACAGACGTGAGCCCAGCCGCCACAGCTCCGTGCGGATCTCGGTTAGGGCTAACACGCACCGAGAGTTGAGAGCCAGCTTGAAAACAGGGGTCGATAAACACTTCACAAGACAATATTTCGCATCCTTGTCACAATCGAAGGCCATTCTGTCGAGACTCTCACGCTGTTGTGGCCTAAAACACTTTGTACAACCAATTTCGTCCACCGCGTCGACCGCCACAAACCTGCCGCCATGTTTATAATCCAGGATTAAGAAACAAGCAAAAGAAAAGCGCCCAGTGTTGAGCGCTCAAGATAAGCGTAGTTTAGTGCTAGGTTTAGCGATAAGCGATTTTGGTGCAACCGAACGAAACCGAAACTTAGCTTAGGTTCCCGGCTAAGCTCCGCTTTTCGCTAAGCGGCGTTGGTGCAACCGGCCCTTAGTCTGCGAAGTTCACTAAAGGTTGGGTGCCCACGAAAACCAAACAGTGAGTAGTAAACTCGCAAGTTCATCTGTTCTGGCCGATTCAGCAGACTGCTAATCAAGCTGTCCATATGCTTCTTTATATCCACGTGTTAGTCTCCTCATTGGTTGTCTTTTCCGGAAACTAGTGTCATCGGGTACGGCTGTAGACGATGGTATTCTTCTGTACATCATACGAGACGGTATAGATGGTGGCAGCCAGCTGGTGCGGGTATAACGCCATTTAACTTCCTGAGAGTGAGGCACATAAAAAGGACACCACACACATAGACTCTCTAACACAGCTATGGGTTTTATCGTCGTCGTCTTTGTCTTCCCCTCCAGTCTTTCAACGACTTTTTCCGCGCGACATTTCAAACTGATGTTGTGCACAAATCTGTTCCGAATCGATTGTCGGTTGATCCAAAATAAAATAAAGGCAATCATTAAATAATGTCCCGATGGTACACATTGTCCTATAACACTCCGGTGTAGAGTTTGGTAGAATCCACCGATCCAGTCACGTGGCACATTGTTCGAACACCACACATCTTATACCGCGAGGCAAAATTCACACGTCAAGGAACCTTTTTCAATATCAGAAAAACAACCGATGCGTTGCTTATACAGTTTTTTGAATTATTAATTTGTAATGTTTCGAGAATAAGTCTTTTCTCTGTCATTTCTTTCAAATTCTAACACGGTACTCTTTCTTGGGCAGACTGGAAGATGTTTAAACATAAGGCTAAATGAACATAAAAATAATGTAAAAAACAATGCTCCAAACTCAGAGGTCGCAAAGCATATAGATCAATGTACCGGATGTGTACCAGAATGGAAGAAAAGTACCGTGTTAGAATTTGAAAGAAATGACAAGAAAAGACTTATTCTCGAAACATTACAAATTAATAATTCAAAAACTGTATAAGCAACGCATCGGTTGTTTTTTCTGATATTGAAAAAAGGTTCCTTGACGTGTGAATTTTGCCTCGCGGTATAAGATGTGTGGTGTTCGAACAATGTGCCACGTGACTGGATCGGTGGATTCTACCAAACTCTACACCGGAGTGTTATAGGACAATGTGTACCATCGGGACATTATTTAATGATTGCCTTTATTTTATTTTGGATCAACCGACAATCGATTCGGAACAGATTTGTGCACAACATCAGTTTGAAATGTCGCGCGGAAAAAGTCGTTGAAAGACTGGAGGGGAAGACAAAGACGACGACGATAAAACCCATAGCTGTGTTAGAGAGTCTATGTGTGTGGTGTCCTTTTTATGTGCCTCACTCTCAGGAAGTTAAATGGCGTTCTGTACATCAGTCAGGCGTTTCGCAACCGACCATAATCAGATACATCAAAGGAGATGGTAAAAAAGAAAAGCCCGCAATTTAGGCTAAAATACACCTCGTAGTCCTCAAAGTGGCTCAATACCACTGTTTCATTGGTTGTGTGCTACAAGGAAAATAATCGTATCACAAAATTAAGCAAAAACAACGTATAACAGCACCATAGCCGCGTTCACGTTGAAACCGAAACCCACCAAATTGAAGCAACCTGATGGCATCCGAGTGCGTCAGCACCCTCTATCCGCCTGTGAGGCAACTACTAAAATGAAAAGGTCTATACACCTAACGAACCTACAGTGGTCTTCTTTTTTCAGTTTACCAATAGAGTGGACGACTCCGTGGCAGACTGGCCAGCTTATCTCTAATACCAATGCCAACAACTTAGTGTACTCATCTAAGACCAGCAAAAATTAGGCTTGCCTTTTCGACACGTTTCTCGTTGAAAACCGTCACGTTTTGTGTTGTTACCGGTCCATTCGTTTGACCAGCTTGATATATAATAAAAATAGGACAACCGCTTCATTTTCTGCATTTTTACAGACTGTTGGAATTGTCAATCAACTAACTCTAAAGCCGGGGTCACACTTCGTATACATCATACAAAAGACAGTCCGCATACAGATTGAAACACGAGTCGCCGCCAGATCCGTGCTTTGAATGCCGCATGGCAACGAGTTCAAGGAGGAAACTTGGCACGCGGCATTCGAACCAAGGGTATTGCGGTGACTCGTGGTTGCAAACTGTCTTTTGTATGACGTATGAGCAGTGGGACTGCGGCTTTATGCAATTCTGATCAAGCAGCGCAGAATGCCTACTTACAGACACGGCCGGATGGAGCGAAAGCCGACGCTGCAGCACCCACGATCCTGGGTTCAATTTCTACTTCTGCCCGTTTGGAACTGGATGAGCATCGTACCGCCGTGCGGTCATGTATATCACTACTGTGTGGTGCACGTTAAAGACCCCAGGCTAGCGGTTGTACTGCTCTGGCTAAATTGCTCATCTACAGCTGAAAGACGAGTCGCTCGTTGAAGGCAGACTAACTTCAAGGCTGTAAAAACATACGCACAACCAACTTAAGAAAAAAAAAAGAAAAACATCGCCGGTTTTTCTTTTTTTTTTTTGTTAAACGGTTGCCTCAGCGATGGAATAATCAGTGGCATCGTTGAGACAGCACAGATTCACGTTGGCTCCTCAAATTCGGCGCCCTATCAACGACATTTGCTTGACCTGGCGTCGATTTTATGCTGCGAAGACGTTTTAAGGCTGCCCATTTACCGGTGAGACCTTTCTTTCACCGTCACTGGATCGCTAATTTTCAAATCCGGCCGGTTCGGCCAGATCGAACAGAAACTGCAGCTAAGCATCACATTCCGGCTGCCAAACCACTCATGAACATAAACAATCAGAGCCGCACGTATCGATGGAAACAATACTCCGGCAACTCAATCAGATTTATCACATGCTATGTGGAGTAATGCGCTGACAGCGGGGACAAAAGAACATGAGCTTCGCAGGATAATTGAGACCCCGGTCTACTCCCGTGTACTCTACCAGCTTCCATATGAATCCCTCACCAGAGCTCAACTCACCATGTTAGAAACAGCACTCCGTAAATACACCAGACTAGCTCTAGGAGTCCCTCGATTTGCCGCCCCGAGCAAGTAGCCTCAACTGGTCTTTTCAACAGACTTCGAGAACGAATCACTATTTTCAGGCAAGCAAAAATCACAAGGTTTCATACATTTCAACAAGGACGGAAGCTTCTCAAGCATCAAAACCACGCACAAAAACCTTGCTCCCTTTTCCTCCATTCCCATCCACACCCTTGGGACTCGCTGCCCAAAATCACGCTCATGCCCACACCTCAACATATGCACCTGGACGAACACGCTGCTCACCGCACATAACTAGACGAACGGATAAACCGCGAGACACCACGACCGGATACTACCTACTACTCCACATATGTTAGTCACGGTCATAGTACAAGCCTAGCGGCCGTAGTAGGACCTGACTATGATCATATCAATACACACACAGAAGTCCCCACCCCTGCCGATGCGAGACTCCAGCAATTCTCGGAGCCATCACTCGACCTCACCACCCTACAAGGAACACCTTTATCCGCACAGATAGTCAGGAAGCATGCCGTTTGTTGCGCGACAATACTCTATCCTGGCACATTCACAGCGTGCTGTAATGCCACCTTGACAACCATCCCTCCCTCCAAGTTACACTGCAATGGATTCCAGAACATCAGGGCTTGGAGGAGCTCAAACAAGCTCATGAGCTCACCCGCGTATTGCTACTTTTCCTGGTCCTCCGTGCTATAAGGCCGTCTGAATACAGTCCCAGAGAGCACGGAAAGCTCTTACACAAGGAACGTACATCCCTCCTAAAAGAACTCCGCGACAACGCAACCACTCTTACCATGCACTGCCCCCTCTACCCTCTCGCGGGAGGATAGCGCCATTCTCCGCCGACTTCAGACGAACTCGGTTTTTACCTCACTCTTCCGCCACTACATGCAGGGCCTTACCGGACGTCCCAAATGCCCTCAGTGCCACGAATACCCCTCCCTAGAACACTGCCTATGGCACTGCTCCTACATTCAACCCTCCCTTTCCTCCCTACACCCCCTTCCCCTACATTCAACCAAATTTTTGGACGGACTGGCTCGCCTCACCACACGATGCTACCCATATTCTTCTACCGGCCCTCATTAAGTATGTGAAGAACATGTAGGGTGAGGACCGGTGGGTGACTGACCACAACTGAGCGCCGGACCCTGGTGTATAAACAAAATTGTACTCTCTCTGAGGCTCTCTCTCCCGCAGCGATGGTCTACTGTTGTGTTCCGGACTGCCATTCAAGCTCGGGGAAGACTCCTGGCGTGTCCTTTCACCAACTGTACAGCGATGAACCTCTAAGCACCACGTGAAAAAAGAAGACACCATTGAAAGAACCTTGTTGTCAACGAGTGCCATGTACGGTATGTGCGTAAGGTCCTCTATTCTCTTAGCGAAGCATTTAGCAGAATTATTGCTTCAATGGCGATCAAATGAATAAACGAGAAAATGCTCATTCTCTTCGATTTTTGTGCCGTGGCGTTACCTCGCACTCTAAAAAAAGGTGTCAAAGGAGAGTAAGTGCCCTAACTTACTCTACTTTAACTCTCTCTACATCAAAGTTACTCTTTCGCGACCCCTTCTTTCGATGATACTCTCCCTTAACCCTCACTCGAACAGGAGAGTAACTGTAGCGAGAGTTAGTTTCTCCTCGCGATATCACGGGCTGTCAACAGATGGCGCCGCTATGGGGTCGGCGCATGTTCGACGCTGCTCGGCGCAGATTTCTTTTTTTTTTTTCTTTATCCGGGGAAGGTTTTTTGTTTTTTTTCTACCGGCTTCTTTTTTCTTTTTTTTTTGTTGGGGGAAGATGTGCAAGGATGTTTTAATAAGTGAGTTGGTACAGCCTACCTTTATTTAATTTTGTCAACGCGCAATTCAAATGTTTTTCCTGCAAAGTAAAAAAAAAAAGGTGCAGAATTTACAGGTGAGCTTTTGCTGCTCCTTTGTGCATATGTGTCGCCAGCGATATGAGCTCATGGGGACCGCCAAATGGGGCCGCCGATGTCCGCGTCTATGCATCGCCCTCCCGTCGCGGCCAAACGCATGGGACTTTTCGCTTTAGATTATTATGTCGACTCTATGATCTTGACAGAAAAGCTTCGTACCCTAACTACGGGTTTATGGACTGCACTTCGTGTCAGGTGAAGAACCTTTTTACGATTGACTAAAGAAAATATTCTGAAATGTGGTTATACAAAGACGGCTCTATGACCTTACAGCACTACTGCTGTTACAATAAGACGCCGAATGCCTCCAACATGGCGCCAAGGCACTGATGGCAGACGACAATGTTGGTTTTGACCTGCAGTTTAGCCGGAAGTGACGTCATCTGCAACAAACCTATACTTAGAAACGCAAAAAAAAAAAAACAGCCGAGCTGAAAGAAGTAGTAGTGCAAACTCGGAGCGCTACTGGCAACTGAATTTTATTTGGAAAACACGAACATTTTTGCACACCAGTGGCGTAGCCAGGGGACGGGGGGGGGGGGGGGCAGTGTTCAAGGGTCGGAACACCCCCGATATTTCATGGTTGTCCTCGTTACCCCTTTCCCTTTCCAATATCAGTATATATATATATATATTTTTTGTTTGACAACTTACTACGGCGAGGGGCCGTGCCCACAACATACCAAAGCAAAACGAAGACGACGCTGTCCGTGGACTGCGTGAAAAACACATCTCCGGCTCCGGCTCTTCGAACGGCTCTCTCCAAACTCGGCCATGTTAGTAACCGAAGCCTTTCTCCAGGCTCGCAGGTGCGAATGGCTCAGCTCCCGACGTCACAAAAGCCGCGAAATCCTGACCTCGAAGGACGCTGGCCTCGCCTTGGGGAATGCAGGCGGCTTAAAGGGGCCCTGCAATGCCTTTTTTACTAATTTTTTATTTGCACCAAACCTGAGCGCACTGAACGTAGTAACTTAATGACACTTTTCTTTTCTCGAATTTCGATTTATTTTAGAAGTTATAGGCAAATTAAAATTACAAAAACAAGCAAAAAATAACCTCCTTCATGACGTCCTTGGTTGCTTGAGTGGCCGTGAACTAGACGAGGGGTGGTGAGCTGAGCGAGCGCTCACGGCTGCCGTATTCCGTGTCGACGGCGCGAGAGAGCGCCACTAAAGCGTGTTCTGGATAGGCTGTATGTAGCGGGCAGCTAGAGCGGCTCTCATTGCATTTGCTGCGCGATTAAACACAAATTCGGCACGACACTTCATTGGCCACAAACGACAGCAAGCACGGGGTAAAGATCAGTTCAGAATGGGAGCCACTTCGCGCTGCCATACCGCGAAACGGCGAAACCGCAAGACAAAGCTGCTCACCGAAGGCCTTGGGAACGCTCAGGGCCGGCCGGGTCCTTCGGTCCCTACGGCCGCAGCGCCGCCGCGTACATCCGGGACCTTTCCATGTCGGCGCCTGATCCCACTACTCCTTTCTAGTAGGCGCCGCCTTTTCCACCGATTGGTGGCGGGTATGTCGACGGATCATTTCTTGTTTCCGTACTTTATAAACTGCATTTGTTTCTTTTCTGATCTCAAATACTGAACAAAAACTACTTTTATAAATAATTGAAACGGTTCGCGCCACTTATATTTTGTATTTCGACTAAAAAGAAGCTTTTAGCGGATCTGACCAGTAGTAAGCCCAGGACCTAAGACGTCACATTACGCGCGCTTTCGGTACCGCGGGTCGCCCCCGTCGGTGGAGGAGGTTTCCTCGTCGTCCGGTTAAAATATGACGCACTGATATTTAGTGACTCTCCCCGTGCCCGCTGGCTTGCCCGAACCCCAAGAGACGTGGAAACCGCAAAAAAGGTAGACGCTTAATTATGATTGCAGGGCCCCTTCGCGCGCAGGGAATGACGACTCTTATTAGTGGTTTCGCCCCAAACGTGAAAGCTGTACTCGCGAACAATGAGCATATGACGTCATTAGTGCGATGAGCAACGCAAAGGTGGACATTACTCACAAAACGGGACATTGCTGTGTACCGTTTTGTGCTTTTTCAATCTTATGTTTGTTTGAAGGCAAACCGTTTTTGATCACCTCGAAGAACACGGTAACGTAAAAACCCAAAATGGGACAGCGTGTGCTATATAGCGTCGCTGGAGTAAGAACAGTGGCGGCCTAGAGGGAAGGGAGGGAGGAGTGAGAGAGATCCTTATGTGTGTGAGGAACGACGGGAAGAAATGAAACTGAAATGAAATGAAATGAAATCTTTATTTTCCAGAGTTTACTCTGGCGGGCTTCCAGACTGGCTCCATATGGTAACTTGACCAGGTCTGTGGCCCTAAACGAAACAAGCATAGGAATCTGGCTGAAAAGTGTTATACATTAAAAATACTCGTTATACAGCATATAGAGATTTCTCTTACAAACTAGGCATGTACTTAAGTAACAATAAACAGAGTAAACAAGTGAGAGCACAGGAGCGTCCGGCGGCAACATATTTTGCAAAAGCGAGAAAAGAAAAATGTCATACAGAGACATCCGCAGTTAGATAAAACCTGATACAATTTAGCTCTAGTCAGAGGTATATATCTATGTTTTCTTGATGGTCCCAGTACCTCTGCTGTAGAGTGGAGTTTTGCGTTCGTACACGCCAGCATTTTTTGCTTGGAGGGGCGCTAGTAGCTACCGCTGAAAAACGAAAATAATGGCCATCTACTTTCTACAGTGCCAGATATCATCATACAGGCTCAAACAGGTGAGTGGTTTCATTCTTTTGTGTCTATTGTACAAAGACTACCCGCTGGGTTTTCTCTCTTGAGAGTTAGGATTGTGTAATAGATGTCTGAATTTTCTGAAAACACATGTAGCCTGCGTTGATTACCGCACATTTGTAACCGGCTTGATGTATACGTTAAATAATTTCACGTGCAGCAGTTGGACAGAAAAATGCCTTTAAAGGGGCCCTGCAATGGCGTTTTTACTAATTTTTAATTTGCACCAAACCTGAGCGCACTGAACCTCATACCCAGGATTCGGAGACACGAGCGCGCGACACTACTTGCGCCATCTATCGGCAGTGGTGGCGGGACGGCCCGTAACTCAATGGGACGAACTAGATATTTTTTATTTCACAAAATTGTAAGCGGCGCATTATTTTGCTCTCAGCGAACTTTTTTAATAGATACCCTTTCCGTTCAATGTGCAAAATTGAAGGACTGTATGTCTAAGATAAATAGAGCCAACTGGCAATCGGAAAAAAATGCATTATCCTTATGGGAGTACGATGATTTACAGAGAAATATTTGAGTTCAAATTCCATTTACAAACTAACCACTCCGTATTTCGAGTTGCTCTCTATGGTTATATAAGCTCCAGTTCTCCAGCTGCATCATGGTACTATTTTCTTCGCGATCCGTTAATCCTACAGAATGCCTTTGTCATTAAAAGAACAAAAGGCAGGGCTCTCCAAATGAATTCAGGGCTGTTTAGAGCAGTAAAAAGCTGTTTCTCGCGCATAATGAAGAAGTCACAGAATTAATATTACCATAAATGGCACATGATAGATGTGCATCATTCATTCCTAGCAAATATTTGCCAAACCCCGGGGTTCGAACCTGGGGTTCCTGAATAAAAAATATAATTGAAATACGAATTCGTTTTACGGTGGAGCAAGAACGTTTCTCTGGGAGGCAAAAGCATTTTTTGTAAGGAAGATACGATATTACATCTAATTTCTCAAATCAAGGTAAAAAAAATCATATCAAGTTGCACTAACGTCACGCACACGAAAAGAAAAACTACATATTACGCGGATTTCAACCACGCAGTTATAATAATGATGCATTCTTTAAGTGTACGTGTGAATACATTTTTGACTTGCCGTTCTTGAACGAGTTATTTAAATATGACCATAATATAATTAATTAAAATTCATCTTAATCCTTTGGGCATACTCACGACACAAAATGAGCAGCGTGTTATGAGCTGCGCTGTGTATCTGTTTATGAGATTTTCTAAACCCTTTCATACGTAGAATATGTCCGATGGTCACGTGGTTGGGGCACGTGATGTCATAGTGTCGCGTCGTAGTGTTCCATAACGTCACGTCACGTGAAACAATGTGTTATATCATAGTATCTTGACATCGTGATTTTTAGCGTCACGCCATGGTGTCAAGTCAAGTGAATTGTGTAGTATTGCATGAAGTCGTCACATGGTTGGTATCACGTGACGACGTTATGCTGATGAAGTAACGGGGCCACACCTCACTGATAATGTCACGTGACCATCGTGCGCTAAATTTGGCGGGCGAGACCTTGCCCGTCCGATTTAGCATTTCTGCAATGCATTCTGTAACGTTTAACTTAGCGTGATCTAATTTGAAATATTTTGTGGGCGTTCGGCGGTTTTTAGAGGCGGTTCTCGTGACATCTTGTCACGCTTTCTGGGCACAGCGGCGATTACACATATGAAATTGATCGCCTATACTTCGTCTCACCTTAGCATGGACTAACTGCGAAAACGATGTAGGCGCGAGCGGCTAGCCTTGACTGCCTTGACTGGAGCACTCGCTGCACGAGCGCTCGTGCACCCGCCGAGACTTCATACAAAGGAACTAGCTCGCGCTTTTAGCATGCGCGGCTAACAATAGTCCATGCTAGGGTGAGACGTGGGTGAGACGAAGTATAAGCTCGAAACCGCACGAGCCGCGGGAGGTGTTGCCTTTGGTTGTGTTTTCGGCGAAAACGCTCCGCGCGCGTGACACGCGCAAGATGGTTGCTTACCATGTCAGCTTCTCGGCAGTAGTGGCCACCCCTAAGCTGAGACTAGAAGCTCCGCCTTCAGCGCGAGCTCGCTGGCTTCCGCAGTGCTTTAGTTGCGCGTTGCGCGTTCACACTTGTGTGAGCAAAAGCAGTAAGCTCGCGCTGAAGGCGGAGCTTCTAGTCTTAGCTTAAACGGCGTATAGTAGGCTGGATTGCGGATCAGGGGAACGTCGGTGGCGGTCAAAAACGTCAAAACGTCAGTGGCGATCAAACTGTCAAAAAGGGCGAGTGGTCCGAAAATATTGGCATAGGCGCCGCGCCCAGGCACCTAGGGTTCAACCCTCAGAGTGCTCTAACCCCACACATATGATAGCAGACTTGGTCTTTTTTTAGGATCCAGGGGAGCATTTCAGGAATCGGAATACTTCGCGAGTTATTTTAATTAGAGCATGCTCTCTCCCATCAAAAACGGTGAAAAAGGGGGCGTGGTCCGAAAATATGGGCAAAGGCGCCGCGCTAAGGCACCTAGGGTTCAACCCTCAGAGTGCTCTAACCCCACACATATGATAGCAGACTTGGTCTTTTTTTAGAATCCAGGGAGCATTTCAGGAATCGGAATAGTTCGCGAGTTATTTTAATTAGAGCATGCTCTCTCCCATCAAAAACGGTGAAAAAGGGGGCGTGGTCTGAAAATATGGGCAAAGGCGCCGCGCTCAGGCACCTAGGGTTCAACCCTCAGAGTGCTCTAACCCCACACATATGATAGCAGACTTGGTCTACTTTTAGGATCCAGGGGAGCATTTCAGGAATCGGAATACTTCGCGAGTTATTTTAATTAGAGCATGCTCTCTCCCATCAAAAACGGTGAAAAAGGGGCGTGGTCCGAAAATATGGGCAAAGGCGCCGCGCTCAGGCACCTAGGGTTCAACCCTCAGAGTGCTCTAACCCCACACATATGATAGCAGACTTGGTCTACTTTTAGGATCCAGGGGAGCATTTCAGGAATCGGAATACTTCGCGAGTTATTTTAATTAGAGCATGCTCTCTCCCATCAAAAACGGTGAAAAAGGGGGCGTGGTCTGAAAATATGGGCAAAGGCGCCGCGCTCAGGCACCTAGGGTTCAACCCTCAGAGTGCTCTAACCCCACACATATGATAGCAGACTTGGTCTACTTTTAGGATCCAGGGGAGCATTTCAGGAATCGGAATACTTCGCGAGTTATTTTAATTAGAGCATGCTCTCTCCCATCAAAAACGGTGAAAAAGGGGGCGTGGTCTGAAAATATGGGCAAAGGCGCCGCGCTCAGGCACCTAGGGTTCAACCCTCAGAGTGCTCTAACCCCACACATATGATAGCAGACTTGGTCTACTTTTAGGATCAGGGGAGCATTTCAGGAATCGGAATACTTCGCGAGTTATTTTAATTAGAGCATGCTCTCTCCCATCAAAAACGGTGAAAAAGGGGGCGTGGTCTGAAAATATGGGCAAAGGCGCCGCGCTCAGGCACCTAGGGTTCAACCCTCAGAGTGCTCTAACCCCACACATATGATAGCAGACTTGGTCTACTTTTAGGATCCAGGGGAGCATTTCAGGAATCGGAATACTTCGCGAGTTATTTTAATTAGAGCATGCTCTCTCCCATCAAAAACGGTGAAAAAGGGGGCGTGGTCCGAAAATATGGGCAAAGGCGCCGCGCTCAGGCACCTAGGGTTCAACCCTCAGAGTGCTCTAACCCCACACATATGATAGCAGACTTGGTCTACTTTTAGGATCCAGGGAGCATTTCAGGAATCGGAATACTTCGCGAGTTATTTTAATTAGAGCATGCTCTCTCCCATCAAAAACGGTGAAAAAGGGGGCGTGGTCTGAAAATATGGGCAAAGGCGCCGCGCTCAGGCACCTAGGGTTCAACCCTCAGAGTGCTCTAACCCCACACATATGATAGCAGACTTGGTCTACTTTTAGGATCCAGGGGAGCATTTCAGGAATCGGAATACTTCGCGAGTTATTTTAATTAGAGCATGCTCTCTCCCATCAAAAACGGTGAAAAAGGGGGCGTGGTCTGAAAATATGGGCAAAGGCGCCGCGCTCAGGCACCTAGGGTTCAACCCTCAGAGTGCTCTAACCCCACACATATGATAGCAGACTTGGTCTACTTTTAGGATCCAGGGGAGCATTTCAGGAATCGGAATACTTCGCGAGTTATTTTAATTAGAGCATGCTCTCTCCCATCAAAAACGGTGAAAAAGGGGGCGTGGTCTGAAAATATGGGCAAAGGCGCCGCGCTCAGGCACCTAGGGTTCAACCCTCAGAGTGCTCTAACCCCACACATATGATAGCAGACTTGGTCTACTTTTAGGATCCAGGGGAGCATTTCAGGAATCGGAATACTTCGCGAGTTATTTTAATTAGAGCATGCTCTCTCCCATCAAAAACGGTGAAAAAGGGGGCGTGGTCCGAAAATATGGGCAAAGGCGCCGCGCTCAGGCACCTAGGGTTCAACCCTCAGAGTGCTCTAACCCCACACATATGATAGCAGACTTGGTCTACTTTTAGGATCCAGGGGAGCATTTCAGGAATCGGAATACTTCGCGAGTTATTTTAATTAGAGCATGCTCTCTCCCATCAAAAACGGTGAAAAAGGGGGCGTGGTCTGAAAATATGGGCAAAGGCGCCGCGCTCAGGCACCTAGGGTTCAACCCTCAGAGTGCTCTAACCCCACACATATGATAGCAGACTTGGTCTACTTTTAGGATCCAGGGGAGCATTTCAGGAATCGGAATACTTCGCGAGTTATTTTAATTAGAGCATGCTCTCTCCCATCAAAAACGGTGAAAAAGGGGGCGTGGTCTGAAAATATGGGCAAAGGCGCCGCGCTCAGGCACCTAGGGTTCAACCCTCAGAGTGCTCTAACCCCACACATATGATAGCAGACTTGGTCTACTTTTAGGATCCAGGGGAGCATTTCAGGAATCGGAATACTTCGCGAGTTATTTTAATTAGAGCATGCTCTCTCCCATCAAAAACGGTGAAAAAGGGGGCGTGGTCCGAAAATATGGGCAAAGGCGCCGCGCTCAGGCACCTAGGGTTCAACCCTCAGAGTGCTCTAACCCCACACATATGATAGCAGACTTGGTCTACTTTTAGGATCCAGGGAGCATTTCAGGAATCGGAATACTTCGCGAGTTATTTTAATTAGAGCATGCTCTCTCCCATCAAAAACGGTGAAAAAGGGGGCGTGGTCTGAAAATATGGGCAAAGGCGCCGCGCTCAGGCACCTAGGGTTCAACCCTCAGAGTGCTCTAACCCCACACATATGATAGCAGACTTGGTCTACTTTTAGGATCCAGGGGAGCATTTCAGGAATCGGAATACTTCGCGAGTTATTTTAATTAGAGCATGCTCTCTCCCATCAAAAACGGTGAAAAAGGGGGCGTGGTCTGAAAATATGGGCAAAGGCGCCGCGCTCAGGCACCTAGGGTTCAACCCTCAGAGTGCTCTAACCCCACACATATGATAGCAGACTTGGTCTACTTTTAGGATCCAGGGGAGCATTTCAGGAATCGGAATACTTCGCGAGTTATTTTAATTAGAGCATGCTCTCTCCCATCAAAAACGGTGAAAAAGGGGGCGTGGTCCGAAAATATGGGCAAAGGCGCCGCGCTCAGGCACCTAGGGTTCAACCCTCAGAGTGCTCTAACCCCACACATATGATAGCAGACTTGGTCTACTTTTAGGATCCAGGGGAGCATTTCAGGAATCGGAATACTTCGCGAGTTATTTTAATTAGAGCATGCTCTCTCCCATCAAAA